>JACMIF010004977.1:0-11376 GCA_014805445.1 Diplogasteroides magnus | reverse complement strand
CCCCTTTGAAAGTAGACGACAGTAGAAGAATTCAAGGCAAGATAACCACAAATGGATGAAGACTTTCTTCCCAAGGAAGCCCTCTTCGTCGACCTGTTGCATCGTTAAACAGTTAGCTAACCAGGTGCTGGTCCGGTTGACTATAGTAAAGGAGTCACTTATTCATTCTCTCCTCATCCCTATTCAGTTTTGCTCCAGTGCGGAATTGATGAAGGAGAAGATCGTGATAGGTGACTTCGCAAGGTTTGGGTAGATGGGCCAATTTCAGCCGCAGTTGGCAGGCGCGGGAGGTGGGCGTAGCAGATAGAAGAACATTCCGCCGCGGTTGCATAACATTCATGAATAAGTGCGAGCATGACGATCGATAATGAATACAGAATGGTTTTTCCAAGTATGAAAAAAATTCCGTTATTTGTGGAACACCCTAATAGTTATCTGAATTCAAATGTTTCAGGGTTCGCTGACGTTTCCAGGATGCCACGAGACGGTCACATGGGTCATTATGAACAATCCCATATACATCACAAAAGAAGATGTGAGTTGTTGAATTCGTCACTGGCTTGATCGACAATTAACGAATTTTAATTTGTTTCATTACATTTTTACAGACTATTTCGGAAAACCTCCAAGATTTCCTTTCTTACCGGCTTACCATTTCTTTTGAAGCCGTTGATGACCACCTAAAAAGTCATTATGTAATGCATGTTATGACGGACCATATTAAATAATGCACAAAAGATCCTGTCGATAAATATGCTTGATGGCTCTAGTGAAAATAAAATGGTTTTGGATTTACTGTTTTACCTTTTGCGAGCAGCTCATTGATACATATAGAAAAAGCGAAGTAAATTAGCTACATGAAACATACGCTGTTTGAAATTTTCAATAACTGGTAAGTTTGAACGACTTTTTTCAGCTCGCTCTCTGGAATGAATTACAACAAACGGAGACGAAGCAAGCAACGCCACAGATGATGAGTCCCGTGTACAGGTATGCCCACATCACGTGCATGTACCCGATAGCCGGTTTTGGTCCTTGTAGAGCAATTAATTGAAGTTCAAGTGTGTTTCATACAGTCAATTTCGCATTACACTGTTGATCATCGCTCATCACTTGTTGACTGTTTCACTAAAACTACAAATGAAAACAATACTCGATGTCAATGCTCGCTTATCAATCACTACTCTCTCAGCACTTTCTGCCCGACAGCAGACAGAGTTTTTACCAACGAACTGCTGTACAAACAACTTAACCGTTTTATTAGCTGAAACACCTTGAACATTTGAGCCGAAACGATTTCCATTCCACAGCCCGACATCATCATTTTGGCACAAATGCCCATATAGTTCTGAGGTGTAATTCTTTTTCTTATTTGTCACCAAATCACTATGTTCCAGGCCGCTCAAGGCGCTCAATGGCCGACTGGTACGCACAAACATTAACGTCTCTGTCAAGGTATTTAACGTGTTTAAAAGATATTGTGAAATTAATGGATGGTTTAATCTACATCTTGTGTAATTACAAATTTATTAATAATGAAAAATGGGTTACAGCCCCGTGACGCCGCAATCTCCTGCCCCGCTCCCATCTACACTGAGCTTGGATACAGATCGAATCCTTCAAGGACAAGGAATCATACGAAAAAGAGAAGGGAGGCGAGGTCCAGTGATGAGTGAGTATTATTTGTATTCGTCAGTTTCATCAGGGTTTGGACATATTTGTACAGACTTTCTGATGTGACAATTTGTGGTGGTTCATATCTATTTCGTATCTACTACATATTTTAAGATATTTATACCCTCTGTGAAACATATCCAATAAAGCAATCAAACTTACAGCCATAGTCAATATTTAATTCGTTCCTCTGGTCATCCATTCCGTAAAAATGCAATTATTTTCAGTTGGGATGTGAACCACGAGCCCTCGGATACGATATCGGCCGCTTTTACAATGGAATCATTTTGATCTTAGTTCCATTGATTGTAATGGGCAAAAGCCCATGATGCAGTTATGTCACGATGCATCTTTCACCTTTAGGGTAAAATTAATGCTCTTGAAGAGTCTCTTCCTAGGATGTCGCTATCTGTGAGGCAGTTGTCATACGTCTAATCTCTGAAGGCGCGGTTGTTTCTCTCATGTGATAGACAACCTCGAAGAATATACGAATGACAATTGCGCTAAAATCACTGACAGCGACATTTTATTTCTTCCCTCACGAACTTCTTATGCGCTTATGTATCATTCGGGTGCGTATGCTTGCTCCATAAACTCATTTGGATTCTTTATATTGTTTTGTTAGAACGTCTAATTTAAAAAAAAACCCCACGTGACTGTTAGATCTGCAATAATTTCCATGTGCCAATTATTCAGTTGTGTAAAATTGTGCCAATCTCTTTTCGTGCTGTATACTCTACGGGTTTGTTAATGTAATTTTTTAATCGTTGCTTGATCAATAAAATTTTCTATTTAAACATATGCGAAAAACGAGTGGAAGTCAGAGAAACGTCGAAAATTATGAAAAGAGTCGTCATCATGAAGTCGTTTACTCGTCAAAAATAAACACTCGTGACATTTTTTGAAGTTAAGATTCCACATTCAACTCTCAACGGTCATATTCCATCCGTTTTCGGCTTCGCGAAATTGCTTCCAAAAATATTTCACATTTTTATGCATGCGATTGCTTTCGAGTTTTCCTTTATTAAGAACTTACATATAGTGAGCAATACAACACAAAACTGATATGAATATTTTATCGAAAACGTAGAGTTGGGGGTGAGCGGGAGTGGAAAAGGATTTGAAATACACTCGCTCTTCGATAATGTTAATCGCAAATGCTAATAATCTTGGTATTATCCACGTTAGGAGCATAAATATGAATTTCAACCATAATAAAATAATCATTGCCCTCATTCGTTGCCAAGTTTAGTCGTACACTCCTCCCATTACACCTATACCACATCTCCTCATCTTTGTACACCAACCCGCGCGAACTCAGTGAACTCTCAAGTTTCTTCTTGACTATTTCTTCGTCTTGAATGTGCTCCGTAAGGGCAACAGTATCGACTTGATCAGGTTTTAGCAGAAAGCCGAACTTCTTCAGACTTGATGAAATAAGAAGAATCTGCAAAGCAAAATTTTTTTTAGTTGCGACCCCGATTTTCAAATATTCGATATTAGGTTGATGCACAAGTTCTTGTGAATGGTTTTCACATCGATTATCTTCGTCCAACCTGATATTAGCCACTGACCATAATTATCAAAGACTGCCCACACAAGACCTCACTTGCTGCCACCATCACCAGCCTCTTTCGGAATAACGCGCCGCGGCGCGCTTTTTCACTTCCACGGTACATTTTGCCTCACCCTGGCTCACAAGGGAAGGTCGCGAAGTGTCCTCGAGGTTTTTGATCCTGCTATATGTATTGTTCGAGAGCCGTTGACGAGTGAACAATAAAACTACCTTTACTTTTTCCGGTGGCCCTTCGTATAAGAAGATATGGGAAAAATGGTGAGGGTGATTTTTTTGAAGAGCGTGATAGGACGCACTTTTTCTAGCTCCCCATCACCTGGGGAGTCCGAAAAAATAGGTCTCTCGGAACAAAATTTTTTTCATCCCCCCGGCTTGAAAACTTTTTTCTTTTAAATTTCGAAATTTTGGTAGCGGGGAGCCATGTTTGGATTTTTTTACAGCAAGAAGCAGGCTTTACCCAGGTTCGTGCATATGGAAGTGGATAGGACTTAAGAAGTAAATTGCATATGAGTTTGGCCAGGTTCACTGGAGCACCCATAAAAAGGCGGTGAGTGCCTGAATGACCTAAAAATGACCCAAAAATCGCTCCTGATGACCTATGACTTTTAGTACCAATTCTGAAAGGGTATATTTTGAGAAAATTTTTGGCGCTAACCTGAACTTTTTAAACCAATTTTCAACCGAATTATGATCGTTATTTGCTTCATTTGCCGAAATTTTGGTGACGAAATGCCATGTTAGGCATTTTCTACAGAAAAAAGCAGGCTTCAACGAGGGTCGAGCATGCCGGCAATGGATAGTACTTAAGAAGTTTATTGTACAGAGGTTTTACTAGACTTACAAGTTCAGGCACAATGAGGCGGTGAGTGCATGAATATGCGAAATATCGTCAAGTGGTTTTTCTAAAGAAGGAGTTTTCAAGCAAGTATTTTGTCACCCATGGGTGATATCCTCTAATCAAAGGGGATACTTATAGTTAACTATTAGGCATACATATTCAATGCGTGATACCCCTCTGGTTCACCTGTGAGGCCAGAACATCGGACGAAATGAGATCCATTTGGAGCTCCGCATGTCGTTAAAGTCAGGAAAACCCTCGTAAAAACTTTGAACAATCGTAAGAGGATGTTTTGAAAGATTGGAACTGACATTACGATGATCCCCTTTGTGGGTCATATTCGGGAATCGCCAATAACACGGCAAGTCGTCTCCGACCTCAGAGGAACTCGAGGAACCGAGACCTCTCTGTGGGCAATTTCATTTCACTCATTGGGTCATCACTTACCTTAGAATGTGAGCACTGGACTTGCTCTTGTGTCTTAATTGTATATTTATTTCTCATTTTTGGTGGCTTGTTTGTAGATAATTGTTTCCAATAAATGCGTTAATATATATATTTTTGAATGCATTCAGGAATTAACACGATGCGTGTGCCGAGTCTGGTGGCAATGAGCATGGCTAAGTTGTTTCGCAAGCCGAGGGGCCAAACATTTCTCACTGGAATCGCATTCATGTACAGGTTGGTTGATGAACCCTGACATTATGGATTCCAAAAGAATCATCTGAAACATTCACAAAATATTGCTTGTTAATGAACGGCTGCAAAATACTCAGGAGAATCGTAAACTCGATGCCAACACAACTTTCTCGTTAGCGCGTGATGATTGCTTTAAATGCCAAGGATTAGTAGAGGAGTTGTGGAATGCGCCAATGGAGGAGATTAATTATGTAGGCATTTTAATTTGTATTTCCTTAATTTTGCATTCACTTTGTATTGGAGCCGTTAAGATGAGCACGAATTCCTGCGCTATAATGATTATATCTTACATTGATACCTGTTACAAATTTGCTGGAACAAAGGTACTCGTTTCTCTTGTATCTACTATGATACGAATTGCATTACAGTTATACAGGCCCGTTTGTGACAGGATTTACGAGTACAGTCAACAAGGATGCACCGCGGAGTTCATTAAGTTGAGTGACTAATTTTTTTATTTTGGGCTGATATTTAATTGGAATAAAAAGTTGATAACGCATTTTTCATCGTCAAAAATTGAAACACATGAGTTCCATAAGTATACCGTAACCGACCATGAAATGTGTGTATTTAGATTCTTTTGCTGCTGCAACACGGAGTCAAATCAGGAAAATCTCCATTCCAAGTCTGTGCAGAGTATGAAGAGTGCCCGTAGAGCAGAGAAATACGAAAAATCAATTCTTTTTCTGAACTTGACCATGTTTCTTCACAATTTTAGAATAAACATTGATTGTTGTTGATTCATTGTTGTTGATATACAAGTAAAATTCACAGACTTTTACTTCAGAAAAAGCACATGCTTGTGAAAGTTATGCACGTGGTGAGCATACCTATTTTGAGTGACGCACCCTGGGGAATCTCTCTTCTCGGTACGCTACACAAGGAATAGTACGAACGTTACATCACCCATGTAAAGCGAATGCCTTGGTCAAGCAGCATTCTCTTCCTTAGAAGGGCAACTTGCGCCTGTTTCTCTTTTCAGCGCCCATCTGCCTCGCTTTATTATGGATTGAACAACAAGATGTTCACATAACTAAATGCGCGTTATCTCAAAACAATTGCGTCTCAAACATTTCCGCCATACAGAAGACTCGTCGGCCGTGAATTGTTGGCGAGTCAGTATATTTCACCATTATGGCGCAAATTTCACGTCATCCATCAGTCCATTTCGCAATCAATGCGTGTTCTGCCACCCACTCAAATCACTAGAGTAAAACATTTCACGGTTGCGATATTCCCTTTCATTCGGAATGGTAAGCATTATTACATAAGATTTCTTCCGCCTTCGCGTTGTTACTGAGCTGTACATGATTTCTACGGTAGTGAAGAAATCGTGAAATGAAGCTCTAATGGCGCTTTCATTCCATGCCGGCAAATCATACCAATGAAAGCATTCAAATATTTAGCGTATGCTTCGTCTGGCATGGAATCAGAAAACCTCTGTGTCGTGTCTATTTGTGCCCGGGATCATCCTTGAAAAAAGTTGCCACCTATTATTAGGAATGTTACAAAATTAATGGAATTTCACTGCAATTTTATGATCCACATAGACGGGCTTATTTGCACATTAGCTGTGCGATTTGTTTCCTCTGTATCCATAGCATGTGCTAAACTACTGCGTCCTTTATTGTTAGTATGACGATGTTGGCTCATGCTTTACCATATGATACTTCAGTCATGCCCTCGGAACCGGCAACCAATCGTTCTTCGGACTCGGTTTATCTACAGGACCACAAAATCGCCGGGCTATGCATTTCAGTGGTAATTTTTCTGTAAGAACCGAAAAAAAAATCTACTATAGTGCTTGCATTGAAAATCACATTTCAGATAGCTTTCATTGGCTTCATCTGCAATATTCTGGCAGTCTGTCTCATGCGGTACTTGCCTTCAATGAGGAGCTCATTCGGGATGCTCACGGTTAATCAATCGTTGGCTGACTGCATACAACAAGCCATCTTTGCTTTCTACACGGGACCGGTGGTGTTTTTGTGAGTGGAAGATAATAGTGTCATTTACATTTGTGGCATGAAGGTGAAATAATGTAAAAACAATATTTTCACAACTACGGAGCAAACGTCCATGACGCACTTGTGTTGCATCCGAGTTATTATCTTTAACTGATTTTTCTCAAAAAAATTCTCAAGCAATTGTATTATACTTAAATTTCGTCGATAAGTACTGTTTAGAAAGAATTAAGAAAAGAATGTAAATAAATTATTTCAGTCAACTCGAGTCGCTAAACTCATTTAGCGTTAGTTCTCGGATTGGATACATTCTGATCAATACTTATCAGGTTAATTCATTTATTATCATCCTTATTCCTGTGCAATTCGATAATTCGTGCTCTAGATCTGCGGCTTCTCCCATCTGTGTTGTTCTTTGAACAGATTCTGTGCTGTTCACTTCCCTGTGCTTTACGGAAGTATATTCAGGTAAATGACACCTTGCTCATTTTTTTCCAGAGCTCATACTGTTTCCTGCTTACTAAAATAGTGAAATAAATAAATGAATCTTTTGCTTCTCCCATGAACAAAAATATTTCAGTGATAAGAGCACTCGAATCATAATCTTTGCTTGCTGGACACTGGCTATTGCTCCAACGACGTACTTGTTCGTCTTCCGTACGTGTTTTGTTTTTATTCTCTTTTTATTACAATAATTGACTATTTTTTTGTAAAATAAGATGATTCAAAATCATTTTTTCTAACAAAATAGTTTTACAGAAGATTGTACCATGTATCTTCCGGAACGCTCTTGGATCTTTTTCTATCTCAGCACACCATTATGCACGACGATCGCTTGGTTTGTGCAAATTCAGTTTGTAAAATCAAGTGTCAGAAAATAGAAATAATAAAATACATGCAAAGTCCAATGATTTTTCAAAAAAGGAACTAACGGATTTAGCAAGAACTTCTACGTTGAGATTTACATGAACACGAAGATTTGCAAAATATGAATGCGTTGCAAATAGGCAACATCATTTTTAAAAAAACACAACCGTAACCCGCCCCAAGCAACCTATATAGGAACTACCACTTTATGATGTACGTCGTCTTTGTCATAGTCTTCTCAGCCGTCGACTTGGCCACACTGGCCAAAGTGCTGGCGGTCAATAGGAAAGTTTGGGTACGAATTTTGTATCTTCATTTTGTGTTTTACTCTTTGATCTGCCCAAAGAATGTAATGATGCACAAATCCTCATACACAAATTCAAAAACATTCAGGTGGCCGTTGTCAATCCTTACGAGTAATCTTTAAATGTCCGGCTTTGCAGGCTACGACGCAAGCCAGCTCAATCGAGCAGCATCGACGGCACAGGCAGGAAATACTTTTCGTTTGGCAGGTAAATTTAAGAACGACATGGCGAAAGATAAATGCGGCATGAACATTTTCGCCGCAATGATGAAATGCGCACATGCACCATGAGTAGTGACGATAACGATGGCGCATCAGCGCATTTCACCAAAATGGCGCAAGTACCCCTTCGGTATGCGGTTCATTAGTGATCTTCGTCCATCATGGCGTCTTTCCACGTGGCTTGATTTAGCCGATTCAGCATTCGAGAAATTTGCAGTCGCTTCAGTGAATACAGCGATTACCCTCTGATCATTAACTGGGAACATTCGAGAAATTCTCTAACCATGCGTGAATTCAAGGAACAACGATGCTGATGATCTTCCAACGCTTTCCGCATTGCTAATACTCACACCATATCAAAACAACAGCGTTTGAAGACTGTCGTAAATATGGATAACTGCAACACTAGAATCCTTCTGGGTATTATGCATCCTAACTGAACTGTTGCTCTAGTAGATATATCTCGCATTTGAAACATATTCCGTAACGACGAAATAGCACGTAAAAATGAGAGAGAAGGGTGGCATCCAAGTGTCAGACGCGTACTAGGAATACCAGTTCGAATAGGATGCATAATAGTCAGGGGAGCTCTGATATATTGAGAACGCCGTTCAATGCTCCGTATAGAATCTTATCGGATATACATTGAGTTGCAGATATTTTCCTGAATTATGGTAATAAACCAACTTATACAAATATAGGTAATACTAAGGTGTGTCTCCAAGGCGCCTTTTTCCTGTCCGAACTGATCACGTATTTCTGGCTGGCGACGTTGACTGACAACAAGTGGTTGCGGTTCTTATTCACTACGATTATGTGGATCCTCGTGCAACGGGTAAGTAATAGGATTGCCTTGACGGTAAGTAATAGGATTACCTAAACTACACTAAAGCGAATTTCTCATTCGTCTAATACACTCGGAGCGGTTCTCTATCGAAAGTAGAGATAAAGAATGAGAAATGCATTAAATTAAAGGAACCACTAAGGGAGATTTATTTGCATGCACTTTCGGGTTCACTTCTCTCCATTCCCCCACTTTCTCGTCGTCAGAGCTGTCTACTCTGACAACGAGAGAGTAAGGGAATTGGAGATAAGTGAACCCGAAAGTGCATGCAAATAAAGCTCCCTTTGTGGCTCCTTTAACGCGTTATACAAGAAATGTTACAGTCATGAGCTCGAAATGTTGACCGCCTTGAAGTTCTGTTTTTTTCCAGATTCATCACCCTCGCATGTAACCGGGAGCTGCATCGCAGCATCGCCCGCAAGCTGAGCACCTCAGACAGTAGTGAGTTTTGCATTGGTTTGATAGGTTTATCTCTCATTCAAGCCGTATGAAAGTGCTCCGGTTAGTGAGTTCGATGAAAGGAATAGATTCGAGTAGTGGACATTGGTACATAGAGACGGAACTACTTGTATATTCATTGGATCGAATCACAACATCACCAATTTGGTGCAAATGCACATATAATTTACCCTATTCGATATTTGTCGTCCACTTCAGTGTTATTTTTCAGCGAGATTGAGCACTCCGCAGCAGCAGCAGCAGCAGAAACGTGCAATAAATGATCTCGCACGAAGATCGTCGACCTGAAAGTTCACTATACAATATAAAACGATATTCGCGCAGAAGTCGTATATTTATGGAATTTTACATGCTGGTTATCATCTTCTGGAAATTCCTGACTTTGTTTACGATTTGGTTATCGATATGAATAGTTGCCCTCCTAAATTTGAAAAAGACGTTACAATAAAAGCCATAGAATGTTGCACGAATGTGTGCAGAACGTCGGTTTAGGAAAGTGCTCATCTGGTCCCAGAGATATGCAACCCATTCAGAGAAATAGGACGACGAAAAGATGGAGCGAATGATTCAAGCAAGTATTCGGATCACTCAACGAAGCATTCTACCTGGCCTATACCTAGGGACCGCAAGGTGCCTGACAAAATTACGTTCTGGGCCATGTTCATAGGCTCTGGTGATAGGTCTGGGTCTCCTTTACAACATACTATTACCCGTTTGTCGATATCTTTTTTTCTCCGCGAAGACATAGTAAAAAAAACTAGCGCGACTCCCTCTCCCTCACTTTACTCGGTCATTTAACTCTTTCCTCAGATAATAGCTGATATTATAGGTAAAGAGTGTCAATAGAAAAGCTGTTGGAGATCCAAATTTCACCTAAAAAGCGCTCACTACAAAATTAAATTTTGCAAAACATTTAACTCGTGGTAAAAGCGAACCACCGACCTTTCGACTACAACACCGACCTCTACGCCCTGAGCCACTAGTGCACATGCTTGTGCTTTCATTATTTTCATCTAAGTAATTGGCGTGGTTGTTTAGGATCAAAACAGAAAAACTGAGGTAACAGTCAAACAAGCTTGATTCCATGTAATATTATTTGAAATTCTGAACGTCCGTATAAAAATACATAAAACTGCATTTGGCTTTCCTTTCCAGACAACTGTGTTCGCCCTGTGTAGTCTTAGTCACGAATTGACCACTTCTGTTTGACATCAAACCACTCAACAATGAGAAGCCATTCCGACAAGAGACAAATGTGGAAATGTTGCTTTGGTATCGGACAATAACCTCTGAAAATTTTGTAGCTCTATGTTTTGTCGTTTTTGTGTTACTTGAACGGATCAACTTTTGGCGAAAATGTGCCCCTCGCCAAGTGGGCGGAGCTTGCGGTCCCTACCTATACCAACCCGATCACTTTCATTAGGCATTTTGTTTTCTCCACATCGCAATGGTGGTGAATGAGAACTTTGTAAACATTGCTAATTATATTTGGGACGCAATTTGAACATTTTGAAAACCACTTATACAGCAATTCCTGCAGGCTGTGCAACGATAATTAAAATTTCTTACTGGAAAGAACTTGCAAAGTATGATGCAACGAGACGATGTTGAACATATGAACGAAATAACGAATTTCGCGCAAATTACAGCATTGGATCTGACATAAGAGAGCTTATAGAAGTAAGTGTGCCGCTCGAATTTCCTCTCCTCGTCATTCAAGTTGAATGGGCATGCCTAATAGTCAGTTGTACAGTAAATCTGAAATGTCCAGTTTGCATCAACATCCAAGTTATGAATCTTCAACACCCAAGATATAAAGCATTCTCTATCGCAGTCTCGCTTGGTCTAAGCTTCTTGTAACAGTGGACCAACTGTAAGTGCAAATTATTGGAGCCTGCATTTCCAATTTTTCAAGATATTTTATAATAT
>JACMIF010004975.1:0-11378 GCA_014805445.1 Diplogasteroides magnus | reverse complement strand
GAAATAGCGGAAACTCCGAAAATGCGAAAATTGCTGAGAGAGTTAAATTTTGGCAAAGTGCCAAGATTCCTAAGGAAACATTCCGCGCGAGAGTCATACTGCGAATTGTGGTGTGCTTTCGTAGTGTGCCGAGTGCATTTTTGTTCTTGCATGTGGAACACCCTTTTCATAATACTGTGACTTGGAACAGCGGTCAAAATGAATTGCGTCAGGGCACACATCGTCGTTCAACGTTCTCTTCATTTCAAATATGTTTCACCTAGAGTATAAGTTCTTTGACGACTCTCAGTGAGCAATTAGACTCAGAAGACGACCTCAAGCAATTGATAAAAAATAAATCAGGTAACCCTAATTTTAAACGGTGATATGTTACTATCTGTAGCTCACAGCCTTTTTTCTCCCTACCACTGACTGGTGGATAACCTCAGTACAATAGTCTGTTGCTCTCTTCAACGGCCACACGCAACAGCGGTTGAATTGTATTGCGTCAGCTCTTTTCTTTTCGAATATGTTTCAGCCAGTGCATAAGTTGCTCAACGGTTAACGTTGAGCAATAAACGTCCGATATTTGAGAATATACAAAGTTATAGCACAGCGTTTTTTGTCTTGACGGATACTATTATTGTGGAAAACGAAATTGACAAATTCCATGTCTCCAGTTGATTATCCGAACTTATTAAGGAATTTTGAAACATATCTGAATGTCATTGTGACAATATAGTTGTCATCGATATTCAGGTTGAATCATGTTCAAATGTATCCAAAATGATTTTAAAAATCAATTTTAATTAGTCTACATCAATATAATTTGAAAAATAGGTCAAATTCGCACTTTCACAGAGGAGTTCAGATATGCTTCACGATTACAATATAAGGAAACATACATTTTGCTGTAGCAATTCTCCCAAGTAAGCGGACCGTAATAGAAAATGACAAAGATTCACGTTTCCCCCCCCAAGTAATCATTATGTGATAAACGCAGTATTTCGCAGGCACTATAGTTCAAGCAGGTGAAAGACAATCGCGCCATGGATATTTGCGCCGTAATGGTGAAGTGGACACTTGTGCCTTCGTCTTCGGCATCATAACGACACAAGTGTCCATCGCACAGTTGTCTTCCGTCCAGTACAAGCTGCTGCCATTGACGAGTAAACACAAGATTTGTCCTTTGAACGGGCATACGGAATTAGAGACCTCGAAATGCATATTTCTCACCTCCCTGCTCTACTCCGAGCGGTCGTCGTTCAATCTCACAGACAGCCACTCGGACGAGAATAGGGAGGTTAGAAATGTGTGTTTCGAGGTCTCTACACGGAATAGTGTTCAAAATGAATTGCATCAGAGAACGCACCATCGTTCAAGGTTCTCTTCTTTTAAAATGTTTTTCAGCTAGGGCAGAAGTTGTTCGAGGATTGGCCTTGCGCAATTTACCTTTCACTGCTCCGTCTTGGCATAGACAATTCACAAATGCCATAATTTATAGCGGTGATAAGTTACTATATTAAACCTCCAAATTCTGCCCTTTAACAACTGCCGAGTGATCATCAGAAAAATTCATATTCATAGAAAATTCAGTTCTCATACAATTCGACTGATTGCTATCTTATCACCGTTAAAAGTTAGGGTGGTTATTGACCATTTCCAATATGTTTCAGCCAGGGCATAAGTAGCTCAACGATTATCGCCCACGTGAGTCAAGTAAGGAATAAACGATTCAATAAAAACCCTTGTGATGTATGATAAGTTTCTACGCAGTATAGACTATACTGTAGTTGGCCTTTTATTCCAAAAACAGCCGATTGATGAAAAGCCTCAGGACAATAGCATGGGTCCTTTTGAACGCTCTCTCTCCCTTCTCCAGTCCCATCAATCCAAGAGCTTCCTGAGATATTCCATGCACATCCACTCCATTATCCTTGTCTCTGTGCCTTCTCAATATTACACAGTCTCTAATCTCCTTTGATTCTCTAATCCTCCGGGATTTAACACCTATCTACATACATAAATATATTGTTTATTCATTCTCAACGTCAATAATGAATAAGAACCTATTTGTTTGGGGGCATTAAAATGGTTTAAACCGTCGATTTCTCGGGTGGTTTAATCCTTCATTGAAGAAATGGGAACGATTACATTTTTGTCTATTAGTTAGATTCGATTTCGGAATATAGCAGGAGTTGGTGCGTTTACAAGATCACATGGAAGATCTCTCGCCCAGCTATTCCTACTAGTAACACAGGTGGACCCGTTCTATGGGGCGAGACATATTTTCGAGCTCTTCATTCTTGCTGTAACCATAATGGAATCAGTCCGTTCGGGAATAATTCAAACGAGGGTACGATTTCCTTTCAAGACTCTCCGCAATTGCGCAAGCTGGGTGCTGGGAGGTGGCGATTCAGCTTGATTTTAACTGACTAAAACATTTTATTGCAGCATGTAAAACTGACCTCAGATTCGTGATCTACGGAGTCGATTTACCCTAAAACCAAGTTTTCAGCCCATTCGGAGACAAAAAATTATATCTCATTTTCACCAAGACCCAGGTGAAAATGAGAATTTCACCAAGGTTCATGGTACAAAGTGCGAAAATGAACTCCCTGGAATAAAAATGACGTATAGCAGTATCAAAGCCCTGCATCTTACAGAGCATTAAAACTATATCACACAATTGTGTTCGAGAAACGCCTCAAGATTCAATGAAAGAAGACCCAAAAATCGACATAAAAAATATTTCAAGCTCGATTTTCTCAAAAAACGTATAAAATTTTTGCATTTTTTGTGATGAACTATGATCAGAATTGATCGTACTTTCTTCCTATACCCCCTTTACTCAGGGAGCTTTTTCAAAAATCGGCATAAAAATGCGATTTTTCATTTCTGCGATGTTATTTTTAATTCTATCTTCAACAGTTGTACAGATACGAAAAACATTCCGACAGATAAAATGATCAGCAGACAATTTGCCGCAGAATGAGTGCATTGCGAACCCTCTAGGTTGAGTTTAAAGCGAGTTATGATCGATCAACCATCATGACGAAATACCTCTGGAAAACGATTGCGAAATTTTTTCAGACCAAATCCGGCTAGCATTACACTTTATCACGCTCTTCAAAAAAATCTGCTTCACCATTTTTCCCATATCTTCTTATAGGATATCGTAAAGGTCTAGCTTTTAGTAGTTTTATTGTTTACTCGTCAAGGGCTCTCGAACGATACATAGTAGGATCAAAAACCTCTAGGCCGGTCCTGACCATTCCCATGTAAGACATCAAACCTGTCTGATGTTGACCGTGTCTAGTGATAAGGGGAACTCCATTCCTGTAGGGCAATTGGTATCAGAGGGCGGGGCCTTCGTCCACTAGACCGTGTCTTCTGTAAGATATTACAGTCGTCAGCCACAATGAACGCATTATGGAATTTCTATCCCCTTCAATCTCGTCCAAGCGGTCACGCCTCCCATTTCGATAGACAACCGCTAGGAAGAGATTGGGGGAGGCTAGAAATTCAATAATGGGTTCCCTAGAATGGACTAGGGAGTCGGAAAGTGTATCCCAAAAGTGTACTCGAGAACGCATGAACGCAGGAGTGAAAGACAAGGAAGCGCTATCATCTCGCAGCAGAGTGATCATTTTTCACCATTATGGCGCAAAAGTCCAATACTCAGTAGTCTTTCTTTCACACGAAAAAGCTATTTCACCTGTTCCCCCGCGCATTCTTTATGGAATAGTTGTAACGGAACTCGAATGGCACACCATTCTCGGCCAGATCCATCTTCTGAACGAAAAAATTTGCGGATTGCTAGGGTGTTCAAATTCATAAAACGGTAAATTGCATTAA
Organism: Diplogasteroides magnus; assembly: GCA_014805445.1. NCBI lineage: Eukaryota > Metazoa > Nematoda > Chromadorea > Rhabditida > Diplogasteroididae > Diplogasteroides > Diplogasteroides magnus. The sequence goes on along the minus strand of JACMIF010004975.1, from coordinate 7,541 downwards.
CAATGAGACCGATGGACGGAAGTATTATTGTGTTAGTGTTTCTTCTTTTTAACGCAGAAAAGAGCCTCCAATTGAAAATTATGACAGACTTGACATTTATTAACACTGTGAAACATATTTGAACGTGACGGCGAAAGACATGATGGTGTGGTGGACAAATTCGACATCACTGTCTTGCTAACCTGTGCTATCGATGCACAACTGAAAAGAGGGGCCTTTCTGAAGAAAAATCATTATCAATTTGCTCTTAGAGTGGACTTTGGAAATACTTGTGAACTGACTTTCGTCTGTGTGCAAGAGTAAATGATTCACCAATGCGCACGGGTGTCACTCGTCAAACAACTTATGTCCTAGGTGAAACATATTCGGAATGAATAAAACGTTGAGCGACGATGTGTGCGCTGACGCAATAGTGTTCGAATTTTTTCCTTGTGTTTCTACCGATTGCTTTGTACCCATGAATAGCGAAGTCTCCTTACATGACATATAGCAGCTTGGATGATATTGGCTAAATCTCCCCTTTGTGACATTCAAACATATTTGAAACGAAGAGAACGTCCACGGTGGTACGTTCTCTCATGCATTTCATTTTGACCGTTCAAAGGAGACAAATTTCTTGTGTTTACTCACTAATGGCCGCAGCTTGAAATGTTTGGAAGTTAACTGCGCAGTGGACATTTGCGCCGTCATGATGACGAAGACGATGGCGCAAGTTTCCACTTCACCATTACGGCGCAAACATCCGTGGCCCAACTGTTTTCACCCGCTTGAACAACAGTGACGGCGAAATATGAAATACTGCGTTTGTCACACCGTTAGAACTTGTATTATTGACAGTAAAGTGTAAATATTTATGTTTTTCTATTCGCATCTAAGACAGGTTGGAATTGTTCAGCATAACCTTCTGACAATTTACGTCCTGTTTGAAACATATTCGAAAAGGTGACGACTGCCCTCTTCACTGTCTAGTGTTTCCCTTCATGAACATAAATGATTGTAATTGTTTGTGCGATGCAGTCACTCCCCATTGTCATTTGGAAACAATGACATCACGAGTGGAATGCGTAACTAGTACCATCATGCTCGAAGCAATACTTAAATTTGTTCGATCAGGAAGGATCAGAGGAGCAGAGGAGATTAGTGACAAAGGGAGATGGGAAGAGAACAGAGGCAAAGGATACTGGAGTGGATGCGCATGGAATATCTCAGGAAGCTTGGATTTATGGGGCAGGGGGACAATGGGGTGGGGGAGGGAGACTCGTTCAAAAGGACACGGTCTATTGCCTTGAGGATCAATCGTCGGCTGCTAGAAGACACAATTTTGAGCTACTGTATTTTAAGCTATAATCGCTACAAATTGGAAGTATTTATTGAATAGTTAGTCCCAAAGCGCTATGCAGAGAATTGCGCAATGTAAATCGTCGAACAACTTATGCCCTAGCTGAAACATATAACGGAAAGAGCTGACACATACCGTCCGTGTGCCCGTTAACAAGGTAACATGTAATAGTTGTTCCCCTTCTTGCCTTGAGGTTATCCGTCAATCGGCGACAATTGAAATAAAAGGCCGGCTACAGTATACTATGTTATCACCATTACTAAAAATGAAATTTATTGGATTGGCTATTACTTGCTTGAATTTGACCACTGTATATTACTCAGCGACAATCGTCGAACAACTTATGCCCTAGCTGAAACATATTTGAAATGAAGAGAACGTTGAACGATGGTGCGTTTTCTGATGCAATTCATTTTGAACACTATTCCGTGTGTCCGCCATTACGGCGCAAATATCAATTGCGTGATTGTCTTTTTCCTGCTTGACCTATAGAGGAGGCGCAATACGAAATATTATGTTTGTCACATCATCAGTACTTGCGAGTTTGGGTTCCAAAAAGGTAAATTTGTCGTCATTCACCCCCGGAGCTCGGCTGTCTCACTTCATGATAGACGACGGCGCGGCGGGGAAGTACGACGACACATTTACCGTTTGTGAATCCCTGCTTGCGAACGAAAATTTATCATTTTTTTATTACGGGTGTGGCTTCGGAGAATTGACCAAGACAACGTCCTTTTACTTAAAAATTACTTGTCGCAGACCTGGAAGAATTGCTCAAGACAACCTTCTGCCGATTTACGTCCTGTCTGAAACATATCCGAAAAGGGGCCGACTGCCCTCTTCACTCTTTTATGTTTCCCTTAATGGGCTGATTCGTTTAAGCGCAAGGATCAGCAATACGCGTTAATTCAATCATATTTATGATGTACATGAAACCTATTCACGATTCGCAAAGCAAGTAACATCAACATTTTTCGAAAATCACAAAAAACAATCAAAAAGGTTCGAATTATGAAAAAGTTTACGGTAAGAATACTGTAGATCTCCAACAGTAACCTCAGCAATGTTTATGGAACTTGTTCAATTCCTACTGAAGTTATGGAACTGCGATACTGCAGGGACACTGTATGTGTATACAATCAATGAGGATATTGTCGCCATTGTCTTCTTTTATATGATAACAAATAACAAGGCTACTGTGACTATCGCTTACTATTTGTTTGCATGTGTGAATAAAGAGAACGATGACGTCATCGTCGATGTTGTGGCTGGTTTCTGTTCTCATGTTCTAGGATGTCGATCATGATGGCAGTACTGATGAAGACCGCTTTCACTCGAACGTCGAGGTCAGCGGGAACTCAAAAGATTGAATGGTTACGGGAGTTTTTTTAAAAAGTGGCTATGGCCTCCTATATATTGAAACTTTTCAAATACTCGACATTTATTTATTTTGTGAAACATATTCGAATGTGACTGCGAAAGACATGAGAGCGCCATGATAGTGATATGGACCAGTGACTCGCCGTCGTTGTCTTACCAAATTTTAATGACACCCGTATTTTTCATCCAGACATCAAACCTATAAAACCAATAGACACTTTATTTTGTTTTTTCTCTTTTTGGAAGCGAAAAGGCGTGCAGTGCAAATTGAAAATGGTCAAAGAAGCCATATTTCTAACTATTGTGAAACATATTTGAAGTGATGGTGAAAGATATGCGCGACATCGGTGTCGTCATTGGCTCAGCGAAAGTGTTCATTTCACCATTACGGGACCGCTGATCCGTGTATACGTTCAAAAGGAGACAGACTATTGTCTGGAGGATGAATCGTCGGTTGCTAGAATAGAGAATTTTGAGCTACAGTATAGTAAATTATCATCGCTACAAATTGGACATATTTATTGAATTGTTAATACCGAAGCGCTATGCCGAAAATTGCGCTACGTCAATCGTAGTACAGCTTATGCACTGGTTGAAACATATTTGAAATGAAGATAACGTTGAACGGTGGTGCATTCGCTAATGCAATTCATTTTGACCGATATTCCATGTGTCCGCAAAGGATCCCTTGTCTTGTGCTTACTCGTGAATTGACGCAGCTTGAACTGGACGGAAGATAACTGAGCAGTGGACATTTGTACAGTTATGATACCGAAGACGAGGGCGCAAGTGTCTACTTCACCATTACGGCGCATTCATCTATGACCCGATTGCCTTCCATCTTCTTGAACTACAGCGGAAGAGAATTACGAAATACTCGCTTGCGAGCGAAAACGTGTAATTATCATTTTCTATTGCCAGGACAAAACTGGATAAAATTGCTCAAGAGAACCTTCTGCCAATTTATGTCCTGTCTGAAACATATTTTAAAAGGTGACGACTATACTTCTTCACTCTCTAATGTTCCCGTTCTTGAGCAGAAATGGGCGTAATTATGCAATGCAGTTCTATCCCTACTATCAGTTGGAACGAGTGGAATGCATCCCATGCCCCATCATGCTTGAAGCAGTACATAAATTCTGGATCTGCTGATGACTGTCGATGAGACGCTTCATACTGTAGACCGCAGCTTGCGCAACTGCTTGAATTGGGAGATGAGTTGCATCTATCTAGCATGTCGGTTGAGGGAATTATGCATCCTAATTGAACTATTATGTTTCTTACGATATTTGGCAGACCATTTCTCTCATATTTGACGCGGGCGCGACGGTTTCGTCCGACCTCAGATTCATGCGGATGCAGAAGCTGTAGTACTCTTGCAAACTTGTTATTTTCTTGATTTTCTACACTTTAGTCTGTGAAAATTTTCCTGGATCGAAATTTCCAGGCACCGCAGCTTGCGCAACTGATTGAATTGGGAGATAGCGTTGCCAGAAGTTAGTTCTTTACATGACTGATATGTCTGGGAGGATGGCGGAAAATCCGAATTGAAGACAACTGCACAATGGACATTTATGCCGTTATGTTGCCGAAGATGATGGCGCAAGTGTCCGCTTCACCATTACGGCGCAAATATCCATGGCCTAACTGTCTTTCACCCGTTTGAACTACAGTGCCCGCGAACAATTGCGTCAGCGACAGGATCAGGGAACGAAATCACGCTTTTACATTTTTTTTTACTACCGTCGAAAACTTGGAAAGAATTGCTCAAGACAACCTTCGATCTACTTACGTCCTGTCTGAAACATATTCGAAAAGGCGACTACTGTCCTCTTGACTCTCTAATGTTTCACTTCATGAGCATAAATGGAGTAATTGTGCGAGTCAGTCTCTACCCTTTATCAGTTGGAAACCATGATAGCACGATAAGGATGCATCCCTATTCCCATCATGATTGAAGCAGCATATTAATTCTGAATGTGCTGATGACTGTCAATGATACGAGGCATACTGTCGGCAATGAATGGTTTACTCGAGTCTGTCTGTTGAGAGAATTATAATTATGCATCCATATTGAACTGTTATGCTTCTTACGATATTTGGCAGACTATTTATCTCATATTTGACAGCTAATTCATGATTACTTTGATCTCCGAATTTTGACCTTCCGCTCCTTCCTTATGCTTTTTTGCCTAACCATCTTTCTCATATTCGAATGCTTATTCCCATTCGTAGTCAGGAAACAAATATGAAAATATTTTTATTAACAGGAACGATGAAGATGAATTGCCGTTAGGGTGCGAAAACGGAGCAGTGAAATGCAAATTGCGCAAGGCCATTCTTCGAACAACTTATGCCCTAGGTGAAACATATTCGGAACGAAGATAGCTGATGCTTTAAATTTCGATCGCGGATCCGTGTGGTCGTTCAAAAGGACATAGTTACAGTTTCGGGTATTTATTGAAGTGTTTATACCACAGTGAGGACCAAGAGAACATTGTTCAGCGATATTCGTCGAGCCATTTGTGCCCTAGCTGAAACATATTCGAAATAGAGAGAACGTTGATGATGGTGCGTGCGGTGACGCAATACAAGATCGACCGGTACACCAGCTAGCGAAGTTCAGCAAACGATTCGTCTATGACTATAAGATGGAGACTCCTACAGCGATAATTTCGACTACGGTATCGATTTCGTTGGCCAAAATACTGTGCATGGGAGAGTCTTCCGCTTGATGGTAATCATGACAATGCAAGTGGGTTGAGTCCATTATTCATCATTCTTGAACTAGTAGATCAATTTGGACAGTCATGATGACTGTAAATGCGTCACACCGCAGGATATTATAATTGTTAATATAATGCCGCAGAGGTTAATTTTTGAGGTTGTGCCAAGTGTATCTCACTACAGTCAGATAGCCTCTCTTATCAGGGCTGAACGAAAAATAATATTCGAAATTTTTCGAAAAACTAAAAACGCCCAGCCCTGGATATTATTATAGTTGAATCTGGGATGACTGCTGTTGTCATTTTGATCATAACGGAACTGTTGTACCTGATATGCACGTTAAGTTTTTGACCGAATGTCTCGTTCATATTTCTGTGTCCTTGTTTCACAGACCTCCGGTCTGGTGAATACTGCAATAGTTAGATACAGTCATTGGCAATGTTCTTGCTGGTACGCGTAATATACCGTCTCCTTACTTGATAGAAAGTTGCTTGCGTGAGATAAGGGTTCGTATCGTTTGAAGATGAAGCGAGCAGACAACGAAACCAAAATACTTGTTATTCCATATGAGAAATAAACGGCAAACTGGCATGCAAACGAGAGATAGAGGGCGTAATCGTCAGCCAGATGGACTGTGCATACACGGAATGTCAATCTCACTTACATGTGCTATTTTTATTGTATAAAATGATAATACAGAGTATGAGATTTACTGGTAATGATATTCCGTACCTGAACCATTTCAGTCTTTGACCATAGGATCGTGAGCTATTGAAGATCTTGAATTCGCCTATCGATCAAAAAAGGTGTTGAAATTAATCGGGGAATTACGAAGTCAAATATGTTTCACTTGTAATATCTTAGGTTGGTGCATAAGTTTTGTACCACTTTGGTTTCGTCTTCAGTATTTCTTTATCTTTGAAGATGGAACATATCCATAAATATCATAGACTCCCCACATCATACCTGACTAGCTGCCACACTCATCAGCTTCAGCCGTAGAAATGAGGCGCGGCGCGATTTTTCGAAGATGCTCCTTCGACCCCTCTTCCTACACTTTACTGCGTCCTAGCTCAGCGAGTAGAGCTACCTCGAAAGTGTCAACAGACAAAATGTAGGCAACTGAACTTCCGATAACCGTGAATTTTCCCCTCGCTCAATTCTCAATATTCGCGGAGTTATAGCGGAAATAGTGGGACCAGTCAAACATTTTTAAAGAATCTCAAAAAAAGGTTAAAGTGCAGTTAGTACATTGTGCTTCTTTCAGTTAGCGGGTAATATCACGTGTATTATAAAAACAAAAGGTGGACAGCTTACGGTTTGAAATACGACCACAGTACGCAAAAACGCCGGATTGGCAAGACTTTTTGACAAAATCCATGATTTTTTGCGATAAAGTTCACTCTTTCCGCTGTAACTCCGCGAATATTGAGAATTGAGCTAGATTAAAATTCGTGGTTATCGGAAGTTCAGTTGGCTACATTTTGTCTGTTGACACCTTTGAGGTAGCTCAACTGCGAGAGCTAGGACGTCCACAAGTTGAGAGGGTCAAAAGCGCGAGGCGACCAAATTCGAAACATCGCGCCGAGCCTCATTACTGCGGCTGAAGCTGGTGACTGTTGCAGTTGCTGAGGTATGATGTGAGGAGTCTATGATAATTAGGGCTAGGGTCCATCCTTAATCCCCTTAATATACTAGAGGAAGGGTATTTCTGTGTTCAAAAACCGGGGCACTCGTCGTAGCGCGGCGGCCGTTGGTCGTAGACCGACAAAAGTATATATGAATGCGCACAGAATTGAATTTCCGATTTGATGGCGCTGGTCTTGTGCAGCTGCGACTGCTGCGCAAGGAAAACAGGGTCATTCGCGAAAGTCACGTAGGCGGGAGCAATGGCGGCCCCTCTCCCTCTCACTTCATTCTTCCCTGCGCGCTCCTCTTCCGAGCTGTCGCCTCATTTCCAAGCAATTGTGAAAGAGTTTTCGTGGCTGGGGTAGCCGTTTTAGAGGTCTAATGAGGAGGAAAAGATCATAGAAACTTGGGGATGCGGTTCCAAGGAAATTGTTTCTAGCAGTCCAGAGAGGAGGGAGTCCTAGCA
>JACMIF010004974.1:0-11378 GCA_014805445.1 Diplogasteroides magnus | reverse complement strand
CGTTCTGCTAGTGCTATGGGGTCCGTCCGGGTTAGGGGTCTCATTCAACCTTAAGACGATCAGGAGTTTGCGATCGTCATTCCGAGTAGAAATGGCGTACTATTTATTGGGGAATTGGCGGAAGCACCTCCCGTTGGTCGGTCCGCTGCGCGGGTTGGAATCCGTTAATTGGGGAACGATGACACTGATAAATATGGACGCCGGTGCTTCGCACCGGCGTACTAATCATTAAAGAAATCGACGGGAAGCGCCTCCCGTTGGTCGGCCCGCTGCGCGGGTTGGAATCCGTTAATTAGGTAATAGGGGAAGCGCCTCCCGTTGGTTGGCCCGCTGCGCAAGTCGGAATCCGTTAATTTGGGAATAGGGGAAGCGCCTCCCGTTGGTCGGCCCTCTGCGCGGTCAAACAAAGTTTTAATGCTCCTACTATTACCCGCCAACTGGGAGAATCACGAGGTCCTAGCTGCACGCAGAAAAGTTTTCGGTTATTTCCACTATTACCACTGTAACTCCGCGAATATTGACATTTGGGCGAAGAAAAAAATCAGTTTTATCGGCCGTCCGGCTGGCTACAATTAACCGTTGAGAGCTTCGAGGTAGCTCTTTTGCCTGAGCCAGGGTGATGCTAAATGTTCCGTGGAGGAGAAAAAGCGCGCGAATCGGCCAACTTCGAAAAAGCGCGCCGCGGCGCGTTATTGCGAAAGAGGCTGTGATGGTGGCAGCTAGTGAGGTCTTGTGTGGGGAGTCTATGATAATTCTGGGCAATGGCTAATATCAGGCTGTGGGAAGATAATCGATGTCAAAATTGATCTGACAAGACTTGTGAGTCAACCTAATAACTTTCGTTCAACTCAACAATCCCCCTCTAGAGCTCTCCTCATTCCTTGCATCTTTCATCCAGTGGAAGGACTGCTCCGTCTTCTTAGTGTTATGTGCAGCCTAAGGTTGTCTTATCGAGACGTTATTGACAGCGTGCGACCTCATACCCATCTACTTCATTCCTAGTGGTCGTCGCTCAATTCGCAAAGATGACAGCTAGGAATGAAGTTAGATGGTGAGGAGGTCAATACCGTCTCGATAAGAGAAATCTAGTGCCAAGTAGCTCTGTAAGTGCCAGCTCTTGTGTTTACTCTCTAGTCAACCTTCAACTGGAAGGTGTACTCTGTCTCCTCACATGCCGTGCACTAGTTGATAATTCAAAAATATCTCCAACAAAATTTAGATCTCGTCACTTGTTAGATATAAAAAATAGAACATGACATGTAATGCAATTCTTTCCTTACGCGGTAAGAAGAAATGATGTCATCCGCTATGACTAACTGATAATTTGATTCCTTGTGCATCTCCAACAAGTATAAATCAGTTGAAAGAAAACTATGTGTGCCAACCTAAGTATACCAAGAAATGAGGGCATTCTCGGAGTCACAAAAGCAATCGCTTCGCATTTCCATCGTGTAGAACAACTGAATTGCGTTTGATGATTAATTATGGCTATTGGTAAAAATGCGCAACAATCTAACATTGAAAAAAACTATCAAATATTTCGGCTATATAGGTACGGAGAAACGTAGAATGAAATGAAATATTCGAGATAAGATCTCAATGCGTAATGCCAGTTATGATTCAATGCGATGGACTGACTTTACTGAGAACAAGTCGTGTTTACTTCGCTAACTGTGTATTTTACCGGGTGAAAGGCACGAGATATTTGTGCCGTAATGGTGAAATGATTATATGCGCCGAGTGAATTCCGACAACGGATACATCTTGCAAATTGCCAGTCGGTTATTGCGGAACCTCTAATTGTAAAACATATTTTTCTTCGTGTGAAAGAGCAAGTGCATCAATGCAGGGTCGCACAGCAATGTTTATGAATCTGGTGAAACATACTTTGCAGATAACATAAAGTGGGCTAAGTCTCCCCAAAGCGGACTGGAGTCAGTTCCTGAAAGATCTTTCAAACATAGTTCTTCACATCCGTCTCCCAGATAATATATTTCATGACTACCACAACAGGCTTTATCAACAGCTTGAAACATATCTGTACGAGACTGGTCTCAACTGAAGAATCATTGTGCCCTTTCTGGAATAAAAATGTTAACTTCCCCTTTATTTGATCGGAATGGACTCCTTGATAATCTGGGAGAACAATGATCATTCAGACGAAAAAAGTAAACTGGTTCAGAAATAAATTTTCCGAAGAGTTAGATATGTTTCACTGTATTTATTTATTCATTACTTGGTATAAATCCACGATCTCGCTTTGTCTCCGAGTTTAACTATTCAGTATAAATAATACAAGTGAACCCCATGAACATTCACATGTAGACAAATCAAAATCAAGCGCTCCTCCGGAAATTATACTGAAAATAGGAAAGGGTTTCAATCTCGTAATCTTTACAGGCAACATGGAGACCATAATCTCAGTGGACGGGAGGAACTGTCCCAACTTCGTGCACAACGAGAGACTGGCCAGTTTCCGTGTCTCGTTCACTCCAAAAGAGGATAAGGGGCAAACAATCACTGTCTAGATCAATGGAATTCCCAGTAGTGATCGAGTTAATAATGTGAATTCTTTTCCTCATCATTCTCCCTTGCTCATCGCTCATATATGGGATCCATTCGATTACCGGGAAACCATGAGAAATGCGGTCTGAAAGAGGTGACAGGAAAATTAGAGAGATAGACGCGAAAATGAACGGCCGAAACTTAGTTTCCAATGCCTGGTAAGTCATCTCTCATGAGTATCTCAAGAATATACGTTCTCGTTGCCGAGAATTTTTTTAAATACTTTTTTATCACAGCAGTTGGAATCAAACTTGGAATCTTACTATTGTTTTATTTCGAACAAGTCCTCTATCATCTCCCTGAAGCATAACTTTTCTTGTCATCCAGCATCCCCCCTGTGCCCTGTGAAGTATACTGCCGCTATCATTTAGAGCTATTGTCATTCATCTAATCTCCCCGGAGCTGATATATATAATATGAGAACGATAACTGCTCCGCGGAGATTAGACGAATGACAATTGCGCTGAAATCACTGGTAGAGACACACTACTGTGAGATTATGAGTGTATTTGAGGGAAAGGTCCTGGGACTAGGGAACAGCGTTCAGTGAGGCAAGAGAACGACTTGTCAAAAGTGTGTTAAATATGAGATATGTGAACGTTTCTGCGATGCATAGTAAATACATATCACAGCTCGAAGAGAACTAAATTAATTGAAGAGCTAGTGGTACCATTTATGAGCTGTGTGAAACTCATAATAATCTCTTGTCTTGGAGAAGTGGCGGGTACTCGGACATAATGGGACAAGGAAGACATGCAGTATTGGTGAGTGTGAAACATTCACTAGGGATGAAGGGATGGAGGCGATGGACATTTGTGCCATAATGGTAAATTTGATAGTTTCTGCGCGGAATGATGCCAATCTTTTTCACCACTATGACGCAAATGTCCATGGCGCTTCTGTATTTCACTCTCAAGAGCTACATGAATATGCTCGTTAGCCACGATTTTGTGGCCTTTCTATTCATTTCATTATCTAGAGTTCACTAAAGTTTCTAAAACGGTACGCATTTCTCATACACTTCTTTCTTACTGTAAGTAAATCAATAAGTAGCTTTCACTGTAAATCTCCGACTCAGTAGCCGTATGTTTATATAATCCAGCCATTTTATGTTAAGCGAATAGGAAATTGATAGATATGATTCTGGAGAGGGAACAACGACACTCTTTCATTGAATACTTCACCATTCGAAATCCGCCATCCTCACTACAATAGCGGACTGTGAGGGAGACTGGTTGAATCCGTGAATAGTTATTAGGGTTTATAAATCGGTATTCAAATTCATTTTTGATTCTTCCATTCTCTGAGGAGCGGTTATCTATCGCTCGTCGAGACAACCGCTCCGCGGAGAATGGAAGAATAAGAAATGAATTTGAATACCGATTTAGAAACCCTAATAGTTATCATCATATTGAATTCCGTTTACACTCCACCTACCGTACCCTTACAGGCTTCATTCACCGTCCTCATCCCCCACAGCGGCCTCTCGCCTCTCTCTGCATCACTATACTCTCTCCGCTACGCATTCGAGACATCCCGGGTGGAAGTGGATCTCAGGTACACGGAGGTTCACACAGTCTCATTCAGAGTGCCCACATCAGTCATGGCATTGGAACAACTGACTAACTAACTTCCCTTCCATCAATGCTTATTCTTCATTGTTCTCCACGGTGTCATTGCAGTCCGTGGATCTGACACCAATTTTGTTACAAACTCCACGTCTATGTATGGATGCCAGACATACTTGAAACGAGACACCCTCTGCAAAAATAATCTGCTTAGCATCTGTTACTGTTCCTCCGTCCCCATTTGCAGGAATCTCTTGGACACAAAAATCAGTGTGAAAGAAAAGGAAAACTCCTCAGAAGGAAAACCATTTCGGTTTTTTTATAATTTCATTCAAAGAAATTTCAGAAGAAATAACAGCTTCAATTACGTTTCAAAGGTTCCATTTAGTCTTGCGGTGTATATTTTCCTCGCTACTGTCGACGTAATCCAAACTATTCTGGTCTATATGCTGGTCTAAATATATAAGTGAAAGTGCTTCGAAAAATAAAAACGGCTAATGCTTCAAAATGCAGCTCAAATATTTGGTAATCAGCTGATCGGGACTTGTTCATTTCAAATCATGCAAATTTCCTCCGAGTGTTCATTCTCTATGACTTCTAGTGAAGCGGAATCTAACAAGTATGTTTCACACAAATTATGTGGCGATGGTATTATTCATGTAATCAGAACTGATATGTCCAGGTTTTTATGGACGCATTGAAACATATCTGAACTTTTCATCACTTTCATGACTTTAATTGATTTTTCAGTTTATCCTCGCTCAAAGGAGTCAAAAACTTTCTTAAAATTGAATATTAATTGGTCTTCATCAACCGCATCCAAAGATAGCACGTATTCATGCTTTTCCCAATGTGTTCAAATATGCTTCAGGACTTCTACATAAGAATTTTTCCGTTGTTTAGCGCATAACACGACCAAAAATCGCCATGTGTACTAGCTCCGTTTACATGAATAATAAAGTAGTAGTGAATCCACGAATACGAATAGATGAATCCAATTATGAATCATAGTATGAAGTGAATCCATGAATGAAGAAGAAGATCCAGAGTTTTACAACAAAAAACAATTACAAATTTCGAGCTCCCTTGCTTAATTACTGTAACCAGCAGAGAGTAGACGGGTTCCAAGAGGGTTCTGAATGGGAACACATTCGAGACATGGATACTACCTAGTGGAAGTGAATGTCAGGTGCACTGCGGTTCACGCAATCTATTTCAGGGCGCCCACATCAGTTTCAAAAGTCGTCCCCTAGTGTCGTCCGTCCACAACGTTTCTCCTAGGGTAAATCGTGGCAATATGTGTACGATCGAATGACTGATCAAATGATCATCATTCTACGATTTACTATTAGACCGTTCGTACGGTCTAATAGGAGGGCCCGAAAATAATTCGAATCGGAGTTAACAGTCTTTATACGGTATTCACCCACTTCATTGTCTGTCAACCCAGTGGCTGCCGCTCTTTCGTTCCTTCTGCTCAGAGATACGAGCCTGGTGAGTTACGATCTTTACCAGTGCTTGGCAGTGCTTTGGGACTCGAAAACAACTTGCCTAAATAAGCAGCTTTGCATATTTTAGGTCTATAAACTCTTGCGCGACAAGAAAACAATGTGTTTCGTACTGTCAGTAAATATCAATCGAATGAGGACAGTTTGATCGTTGTTTTTTTTCAATTTGTAACAATTTTTGGACCCTGACGAGTCCAGTTTCTGAGATGTATAGTGTGCCTTGTTAACGCCATTCATCAGGACGACTTCGCTACTCTGATCAATATCGATTATCATTTTGCAATCCACTTACCGTACCCTAACAGGCTTCATTCACCGTCCTCCTCCCCCGCCGCGGTCTCTCACCTCTCTCTCTCTCTCTCTCTGCATCACTGTACTCTCTCCGATACAATGCTCTCTCGCCCGCCAACTACTCCCATGTCAGACACTATCTGTCTGTACGATTCTTCAGGTGAGACAAGACCGGCACATGTGTGTTTCAAACTGTTGCTAAAACAGGTAGCGATGGCCATTAAACAGTCGCAAGTGGGACATTCCGTGCAATAATTACGATTACAAATTCTCAGTTCAATTGCTTTCCTACCGTAATAATTCAGAGAATCCACTGTAGGCGGGTTCCAAGAGGGAGACTTCCTTCTGGATGGGAACACTTTCGAGACATGGATGATTCCGTCTCGAAGTGGATGTCATGCAATGTGCCTCACCGTAATCTCTAATTTGAAATGATTCTGAGTCTTACTACGGAACGCATGCCTAGCAATTGCACATATTAGAAAGTGTATGGAAATGATCGAAAAGGTACATACGATGTGCTCTTTCCTCCCCTCCTTGAGTTCGCAATGAATTAAACTACGACTGGTTGTCATTGAAATAATGAATCCACTCTGCTCAGCACGTGATTGATCATTCAGGAACCGACTACAGCCCGCTTTGGGGAGACTTCGCTCTCTTCAAGTTATCTGCGGTGAGTTATGTTTCAGCCGAATGATAAACGTTGTTGTGCGACCTTTCACTAGTTCTCGTCCTCTATTGTCGTTTACCAAGAAACAACACTATTTAAGATTCGCGACTTGACTAGAAAGTTACTTACTACTGAACGATTTTATCTCATGAGTTGGCAATATACGGCAGAAGATAATTACAGTTCTATTTTCTTCAGATGTTCCCTTCCACTATTCTCTACTCTCCATTTCCAACAGAGGACTCGAAGTTCATCACTGTACTCACATCCTCTAGACATGATGTCAGATTACCAAAATGCACACTTACAAATATGTTTCAAGACACATTACAGTGATTCTGAGCTTACTTTATCGATTTATTGTTGTAAAGATTCAGATGTGTTTCAGGGCATCTTGAAAGGCCCCATACTTTCTTTGGAATGATGCCTCCGCGACAATTGGGTTGCTATTATAATACAAGTATCCAACAAATATTATTGACCCTTAAAATAGGCTTGTATAGCGTGATGATGCCATTTTCTCTCAATTTCCGGCCCATAATTTCGCATCTGTCACGACGCAGACGAATAGGAAGTGTCTGCTTGACATTGTTGTTTATCTTTTCCAAAATTGCAAGCTAACTAACGCTTCATTAATGACCGCCCACGTGCTACATACTAGGCTCATCTAGGTTGATTGATATAGCATTGCCTACTCCTTGCAGCTATGCACCCACAAATAATTTTGCATCTCATGATTTGGCAATAATGGCTGAAGACAAATTGCGAGTCATTTTCTTCAGTTATTCCCTTCCACTATTCTCGATTCTCCCCGTCCAACAGATGACTCGAAGGCCATCACTGTACTCACATCCACGAGACATCATGTCACATTACCAAACAACACACTTCCAAATATGTTTAAAATCACTTTGAAATGCCCCTGCAATTACATTTTTCGGTGTGCGTTGGCATAATGAAACCACTTTGCAGTCCGATCGCTCACAGTCAGTTCATGACTGATCATTCAAGAACCGACTCCAGTTCGCTTTGGCGAGACTTCGCCCTGTTCATGTCATTTGCGGTGAGTTATGTTTCAGCAGAATGATAAATGTTGATGTGCAATCTTGCATTAGTGAACACGGTCCTCGTCCCAAAAATTCAATTTTGACCCTCAACACAACACAACAGTCTACTTTTCTTAGAGTTAGAAGAAGAAAATTAGAAAAAGAAAAAGAGGAAAAACTAAAATGTTCTGTCGATATTTATCGTTCAATCGTTCGTTCAACATACACATCATTCTACAGGATCATCATGCACTAGAAACACGTAGATCCAGTATATAACACAACCAAGAAGAACCACAAAGAAAAAGACAACCGCTCGGAATGAAGTAGAAATGTTAAGAATATAAACAAGAACCGTTTCCAGGACTCTAGTTGTCTCTAAATGTAAAGGCAACCGCGATGAGTGAATCAGACAAAAGAGAAATGCACTTTACTACCTTTTAAGAAACCTTGTTCGAAACCACATACAGCCGATTTCTGGAATATCGAATGAAATTAGACGGCTCTGAGGTCACCGGCTGTCAATAACGTCTCGATAAGAGAATTCTAATTGGGAGACTCCAAAAAGCGATCCCTACCTGTGTCACTGAATGATAACTGACACTGTCCATCTACCATCGATCCACAAATGGGAGATGAGTAATCCTCAGACTTCTACAATAACTTTTTTGCATTCTATTCACTCTCACAAAACTATAGCGTCGTTCTCTATGGTCTAGTGTTGATAGTTTCACCATTTTATGGTTTATGTTTCACGGGTATTATAATTTTGAAGATATACCCCTGTGAACCATATCAAGTAAAGTAGTCTAACTGCCAACAATAGTCTAATCATATGTACCGTGACACTCGCCTGAATCTGAGCTTCCGAATACTGCAAGAAGAATGAGAGAAAAACGACCGACACTGACAGCTTCATCTTCAGCTTCAACTCTCAGAGTGGGAAGTAAGGGGGATAAGCCTCAACATCGACTATACCAATAGATTAACACCTCGTATTAACCGAACATTGCTATTCACAGGAGCGGTACTCGGCTAATCTGTCTCGTAGATGCATTGAGAGAAGATTTGGATAACTTTGATACGCACAAAACATTCAACTGCCAGGGAAACTGAATGCTGTGAAACTGCAATTGGATGTGTTATATCACGGCACCATAACTTCATACGAATGTTGTTGAAGTTGTCTTTCGCACAAGAACTAGTAGTGCAACATGCACCGACACTGACTTCAATGAATTCAGTGAGAAAACGGGGAAACTGAATGCTGTGCGAAAGGCCATTTCATAGTCACCTTACAGTTTTCACTGAAAACATTGCGCGCAGCTGTGATTTAGTTTTTAAGGAATCTTCAATACTCGCATTATTATTTCGGTAAACGGAGTTGAAAGTCTGCCTCTATATGTAGAGCGTGAAACCTATTCAAAATCATGGCTAACGGCCAGAGAAACGACGAAATAGCTCGCAAATTTGAGACTGCACAGTCGTCAGCCAGATGGAGTGTGTGTACTCGGTATATCAACTTGGTTTTCCACAACAATACTTGCCTCTCGATATCCCGATGAGGAGTGGATGCTGCCTTCATCCATCTCAAGCACAACCTGCAATGAATAAGAAGTTGAACACGAGTACGAGTGTTAATAAACATATATAAAATTCATTGGTTGCAATACTCCTATCACGGATTTGCACCAAGCAAAGACTAAATAAACACCGTGAAACAAACATAACTCTTCGGTAAAAGAATCTAATACTCGTTCACTTTTCTTTCAGCGTAAACTTCATGGACCTCGGAGAAGATCAAGGAATAAAATCCTCATTTAGACGTTTGGATGAGACAAGACTGGGTGTCATTGAATATAATGAATTCACTATGAAATCCGATCGCTCTTTACGTAACTGGTTATTCAGGAACCGACTCCAGCCCGCGTTGGGAAAGACTTCGCTCTCTACATGTCATCTGCGGTGAGTTATGTTTTAGAAGAATGATAAACGTTGTTGTTGGGGCCTTCATTGATATTCTTGTTTCATCCTGAAAAAATATATTTTATTATAGATTCAAAGAATGTTTCGATGTTCGCTTACTGCTGAACGATTTTGTGGGAAAAGTTTTTCAAAGGTGGTCTCAAAGGTACGCTGACAAGTATTGAAGCAACGTAATCTTTGCTCTCATAATTTGGCAATATAAAGGCGGAAATCATATGACGACTCAGATTTCACGAGACCAGACGAGAGGAATATTCGCATTTTTCAGATACGCTGCAAGAGCTAAAAAAAGCCCCTGGATCTCATTGGGAGTGATTTCAATGCAATTCCGTATGTCTATTTCAAGCATCATGCAAATTTATTTGACAGTTCAAAAGAAAAGCCTTTTATCACGATCCCATTTTCTCACAATTTCTGGTCCATCCTCTGCAGTTTCTTAAAGGGAATCGGAACACCAAAACGATACTTTCTAAATGGGTAGAATTTCACTAAAGAATAATCATAAAAATATTTTAAAATGTTATTTCATAATAGTGTTTCACTAAAATGCAAAAACAAGATTTTGTGTGTGCCGACAGTTTCCCGACGACTTTTACTAATATAGTTAGAAATACGACTTTCTGAAATCCTGAGTGTTCCAAATTGTAAAGTAAGTGCTCAGAATAGCATCTGCACTTTGAGTATGTTAATATTTTACCCGCAATAGTATTTATTTACTATATTAGTAAAAGTCGTCGGGAAATTGTAGGCACACACAAATCTTGTTTTTGCATTTTTAGTGAAAAACTATTATGAAATAACATTTTTTATATTTTTATGGTTATTCTTTAGTGAAATTCTACCCATTTAGAAAGTATCGTTTTGGTGTTCCGGTTCCCTTTAATGTCAGGACAATTGGGAAGAGAAAGTGTCCATGTTTTATCTATTGCTGATCTTTTCCAAAAAAATAATTATTTGCTGCATTCCTTTCACTGAGCTACATACTGCAGTGTTCAAAACTTCTTTCCAGGAATCCGCGAAGAATATCTGATTTCGTGGAATTAATTTTATCCTGATCCGCTATTCTTCATTTATATGCCGCCTGGATAATAAACTGTTGAGACATGCTGCAATTCAGTTTTGATTATTTTCGCAATTCCAAAGTCTCCGATTTTGACGAAGCCATCCTTGCATACAAGTAGATTGCTTGGCTTGATATCTGATCAGTAAATTTCCCTGTTGATAAATTACAAGACGAACCACTATGTACAGTCTTGAGAACGGTTTTCACGTGATAAAGACCCGAAGTAACCTAAAAATTACAGTTCATAGTTATTGTTAAAAAATACACTTACAGATACTGCGATATAGGCGAGAATATTTTCATCCAAGAAGTTATCTTCATTCCTCGAAACCCGCCTTGCAAATTTTTTCAAATCCATTGCCATTAATTCCATGAAAATGTGACACCGATTCTAAAAGATAACTACAATATATGCAACTTTTTTCGATGCACTTCAACAACTGCTGCCCCAAGAAATTTGACAATCTCCGGGCAGTTTTTTGCGGAATGCAATATCCGAATTTCATTCAGATAATCAGCATAGTTGACGCCAGCTCTTGATTCAATAACCTATAAAATCAATACAATTTAATAAATCTCTCGTATTATTCCTGTAATCTGAACTGAAAGACAAGCTTCATTTGACTACTTCAGTAAGATTCATTATCCTATGCAAAAGCACGAGTGGCGACTGTCTAACCG
>JACMIF010004973.1:0-11383 GCA_014805445.1 Diplogasteroides magnus | reverse complement strand
TAGATAGTATGAGTGGAGGAGTGGCTGTGAGGAGGCAACAGCAGCGACAGTAGCCAGGGAATGGCGATTGACTCAGACGGAAGGGATACTTGAGACATGAGACATGGAAATGGGGTCGATGGGATGAAAGGGGCAGAGATATTATGTGGAAAAAAAACAAAGATAAAAGGGATTATGATTTAATTATTATTACTGGCCAATGTGGATATAAATATGTAGATAACAAAATGTTGAGAAACCTAATAGATGACACAATATGAAGAAGGAGAATAAGAGAGACATGATTGTAGACAAGATTAGACATGGCTAGAGAGAGAGAAGAGAGGATAACGACAAGAAGTGTGTGTATGTATCTGATTCCAAAAAGATGAAAATTTTTTATACTGTATCCCACTACCCGGCAAAAGATGAGAGAAAACCATGTTTCCTGATTTGGTTTTTGAATGAAAGAAGTGTATTGGCCTGCAGCGCTGAATGCGGAAGTTTGGTGTACAACCTCGAAAGACACAATTCTTTCAAGCGAAGGTTGAAAGAATTGTGTCTGACAGATAAGCGCGTACCCTCAATATGCAACCCGAATGTATGTGCTCTGTCCCTCGAAGGCTTGAATGTGAAGAATGTGCTGCGAGGAATAATAGATTGGCCATGCAGGATGTTCCATGCCATGACAAGGTCAGACAACACCCTCCTCTCTGTTAATGGGGAAAGACTAAGACGCGCCAGCCGATCAGGATAGGAAGGAAGAGACTGAGGATAAGATGATGAAGGGAAACAACGATAGAATACGATTCTGGTAAACGACTGCTGTACTCGTTCAATGCACTTGGCATCCTTGGCGAAATATGGATTCCAGAATTGAGAGGCAAAATCGAGATGAGGCATTACATACGTCTTGAAACACTTGACAAGAATAGCGGAATCATTAACAGATACGGCGCGAAGCATAGAATACATGGCTGCGGTAGCTTTGCGAGCACGGTCGGTAACTGTAGCATAGCGGCGAAGAGAAGGAACTACTTGCACTCCCAAATCACGGACTTGCGACTCTGTAGAAAGAAGGATATTGTTGATGGAATAAGTTGGAGAGAGAAGCGAAGAACCGAGATGTAGATGAGAACATTTGGGAAGTGAGAGATGAAGATGATTCAATGTGCACCATGCATACAATGCTTGCAATGCGTTCTGTAGTTCAAGTGTGCGAGAATGAAATGAATTCTTGTCATAGGCTACATACAGTTTGATGTCATCAGCATACGCCTGTATACGAATGTTGGGGAAGGGGGCAAGAACATGAGTGATATCAGAGATATAGATGGAAAAGAGGAGAGGTCCAAGAACTGACCCTTGTGGGACACCAGAAGTAACAGGAAGAGAGGGAGAGAGAGTATCATGCAATCGAACAGAGAAGGTACGATTGGAGAGAAAAGAAGAAAGCCATTTATGAAAGGGTACGCCAATACCAAAGTGAGAGCACTTAGAGAGGAGCTTAGGGAGGCTGACAGTATCAAAGGCCCGAGAGAAGTCAAGGTATATGATGTCTACACACTGTTTAGAAGAAAGGGCATGAGTCCAATCCTCCTCACATGCAAGTAAATTGGTGACAACCGAAGCTTGGAAAAGGAAACCATGCTGGTAGCTTGGGATGATATTATTGCGAGTGAGATGATCAACAAGCTTAGATCTAACGTGACGTTCCATGGTCTTAGAAGCAGGAGATAAAATGGAAATAGGGCGCCAGGAAGAGGGAATAGAAGAGTCTTTGCCAGGTTTGGGTATTGGAGTAATCAAAGAGTGTTTCCATATTTGTGGGGTGTCACCGAGTATAATACAGAAATTGAATATGTGCGCTAAGGGGATAGACAAAGAAGAAGCACATTTGGTGAATACAATTTGGGGGATACCATCAGCGGCAGTAGTACCAGAAGGTTTCAATTTACGAAGACACTTATAGACATCATGCGGAAGTATTGTAAGAGAGTTGAGACGAGAGGGATGAGGGGACCATGCAAGGGAGGAAGGAGGCCATCATCAAGTGTAAAGGCAGAGGAGAATTCATTAGATAGACTAATAGCTTTAGAAAGAGAATCTATTATCAGTTCGCCATGTTGAGTGGTAAGAGTACGAGGAGGGGATGGTTTTGACTTAGTGAGGGAAGAGATATGTCGGAATAAGTCTTTAGAACGCGATTTTTTAACCTTTTGGCAATGTCTAGTCCATTTATGAATCTGCTTAAGTAAGTCAGTGCTTGCCTTAGAGTATAATGTGCGAGCAGCGGGAATGTGAATCTTATTGAACAGAGCATCCCTATGGGCAATGAGCTTGAGTATATGAGGAGGATAGGCGGAAGAAGGAGTGCGCGGTTGACGAAAAGGAATGAATCTTTCAATTGCAGATAGAACAATAGAGGAGAATCTATCATAGAGGTCATCAACAGAGTAGAAGAGATCAAAGAGAGACTCCCAATTGATAGAAGAAAAGTAGGAATTGAGAGAGTCATAGTCAGCACGGGCAAAGTCGCGAATAGGAGAAACAGCATGGGGAATGGAAGAGAGAAGAAGAGAACAGTGAATGCCCTCATGATCGCATGAGGGAAAGGCAGGGATTACTGTAGGAGAACTAATCAATGATGGATCGGACACACACAACCAGTCAATACAACGAGAGCCCCTAGTGGGAAGAATAAGAGGACGAGATAAGTTACAAGAGGAGATAAGTGATGAGAGGATACGATCAGAAGGAGTAATGGGAGGGGATAGGGCGTCAGAATTGAAATCACCCATAAATAAGGTCGAATAAGATATAGAGGAATACAAGTATGATATAGCATCAGCGAATGCTTGGGTCTATTCAGTATTATGACTAGGAGGACGATAACAGGAAATAAGGCGAATAGAGTTATGAGAGAGAAATAGATCAACAGAAACAATCTCACTAGATGAACAATAGACAGATACACGCGAGAATGAGAGATGATCACGGAGAACAAGAGCAACTCCACCGCCACGTCCACCACGGTCACGTCTAATGATAGAATAGGGTAGATCAGAAAGAATTTCACAGTCTTTGATGCGAGAGGTGAGCCAGGTTTCAGTGAGAAATACAATGTCAGGTTTATGAGATTGCAGCCACAATCGAAAGGCATTTGTTTTATCTGGAGTGTTGAGAGATCTGATATTGAAGTAATAGATGGAAAGTGGTGGGAGAGAGTGACTGGGACATGGACTTATTTTGGGTGATCTGGGTTGACGGGAGGACTGGTGGACGAGGAAGGCACTTGAACCTCCGATTCCGACATTCGCACATTCCTGCGCAAACGGTCAGCCTCGGGACGATCCATTATCCGACCACGATAGATGACCACATCCTTCCCCTGTACAACCAGTCTTCTCTTCTCCTGTCGCAGCTCATAATCCGCCTGCCGTTGGGCAGCAGAAAGAGAAGGACGGATAAAGGAGCGAGAGAAGCGCTGATCGGATCGGATGGCGGCGGAGTGAGAAAGAAAGGAGCGCTGATGAGACCGAGATGGGAACATAATCTTGAGAAGACGGGGTTGGGGGACTCCCTTGTGAGTGGTCTGCCGACCCATACGGAAATGAATGATACCACCACACTCCACGTCCGCCAAGTCACACATACCAGAAATGAGACCTGCATCATGCGACACCCTCTGAGAACAGGATGTGTCATTGAGAACGAGCTCAGGGAGCCTCTCAACAACAACACTCCTCATTCTTTTGTCCTCTTCAATGAGATCACTCATTGAGGAACAATCAGGTAAGAAGCTTGTCACAACTGTGGCACAGGCCTCAAACATGAGGATCATGGCAGACTCAGAGGGAGGGAGATCAGACTGCGCAGAGTGAGACGCAATGAAGGAATGAAGACGAGAGAGGAATGACTTGGCCGCGTCCTTCGGGCTCACCCCAGAGTCAGATGTCACGAGATCAACATCCGGTGAACCCTCTCGACGACGTTTGAAAGTCATTATGAGAAAGAAGGGGAAAGAAGAGAATGAAGTGACAGAATCAATCAATACATAGAAAAGTCAATGATGAAAGAGAAATACTATTGATTGGCTGGCGCGAGAGAAATAGGCGGAGCAGCCGGTTACGATGAGAGAGGGAAGCGCGAATGGTACTGTTCCGACTTTTGAAATTATTTATTTGGATGGTCTTATATGTAGTGCTGCTGACACATAAGACGAATCCTCAACTGTGAGTAAAACATGCCGGGTCTCCATGAAGCTACGGAGATCTTATGGTTAGGGTTCATGCTTCATTCGACCTGGGGCTCCTACAAGTAAGAACAGGCTATAGATAATGCAAATGGTCACGAGATCGATCCGCGTCCAGGCCAACCAAGCCCTCCATCACTCCGGGGCGGTAAATTGGTAGTGACTTCGGTTACGAGAGGTAACGTACCCAGAAGCACTTTGGACAAGCACGGTTACGTAGTTCTATAATTATGAACACGTGTGAACACAAATAAAAATAAAAATACATTTTTCGCGAAAACTGGCAATGTGCTAGTCGGGACTAGTTTTGATTTTCTTGAAAATGCATTCATTATGTCCTATAAAACGAAGTGGCCGTACAACTGGCAGTTAATTATAATAAGGGAGACGACTACTACATAGAGCGCATACGTATTCCTTGAACCTTTACTATAGGAAAAGAATGAGAAAAGATATGCAAGAGTTTGCCATATTTAAAAAATTGGCAAATATTCTTACCGATGCTACCTGAATAAGGCATTTAGAGCTATAATCGAATGTGGATATATTAGGTTGGCTCATAAGTTCTGTCATATATGAACTTAATCTCACAAGTACATTATCGATAATAAGTCTTCGTCCACTCTTCTTTCTCAGATATCTCAGCTCTTAGTTTTCGAAAACTTCTGAAATTTTTCATGTATATACTAGACCAAATGATTGATATTTGCTGAATATGACGACCCTGTACCTCGAGTGGCCGCTTCCCCATGGCAAAAAGTAGGTGTTTCGGCTGTTCAAAACTTCGCCATTTTGCCGTGAGGGGTCCAAAACGAAAAATCCTATGCACGATTTTAGATCACCTTAGGGACTCTTAAACCTGAAAATTTCAGAATTTTAGGTCGCTTCCCCATCGAGAAAAACGCACCCTAACTTGACCCATTTTTGCACTTTTGCGACCGTCCTGGACAGGGGAAAAGGAAAAATGACTGTTTATGTGGTCGAAACTTATACTGGAGTTGTCCGCCAACTACCCTGAAAATTTCATGGACCTAGCTCTTCATCTGACGAAAATCGGTTTTTTTAGTGGCCAAATTTTATGGTTACTGCGCCGATGCAGCCGACAATAGCTGATCTACCATATGTTATACATCTTATGTCTCATAGTCCCGAGTGTCCATAGTTAACACCGCGAAAACAAAACTCCATTCGCATGTCCACAAGAGGCGTTTTGCCAAAACAAATTCCCCCACCTCGATCCATGATACCTATACATGGTCATTTTTCGAAATTTTGGTTACGAGGAGCCATTTTTGGAGTTTTCTACAGCAAGAAGTAGGCATCATCCAGGGTCAAGTATACCGGTATTCGATAGATACTAGACTAGTTAATGCGAATAATTTTTGTCGGGTATACTGGAGCACCCATAAAAAGGCGGTGAGTTCCTGAATGACCTAAACATGACCCAAAAATCGTTCCCGATGACATATGACTTTTAGTACCAATTCTGAAAGAGTATTTTTTGAGAAAATTTTTGGCGTTAAGATGAGCTTCTGAAATCAACTTTGAACCGAGTTATGATCGTTATTTGTCTCATTTTTCCGAAATTTCGGTGACGAAATGCCATGTTTGGAATTTTCTACCGCAAGAAGCAGTGTTCACAGAAGGTCGAGTATGCCGGCAATGGATAGGATTTTAGTGGTATATTGCACAGGAGTTTTACCAGGTTCACTGGTGTAGGCACAATGAGGCGGTGAGTGCCTGCCTGTGCGAATTTTTCTCAAGGGGTTTTCTCAAACCGGGGGTTGATCATTATCATGTATTTTATCACTCATTGACGATATCCTACATTCAATGTGGCTTCTTATCACGCGTTACAGGTAAGCACCAAACAGAACAGGACCCGACTCCGGAACAAAAAAGTCAAGATAATTTTGCTGGCCCAAAATGTTGTGTGTGGGGTACCCCCGGGGAAGTGTATAAACATGCACCATAGCTCTGGATTTTTCCTGAAACGTGCGCCCAAGGTAAGATCATAGCGAAAAACTGCAAAAAACAGCGAAATGAATGTAACTCCTGAGAAACTTGGCTTCAGACAAACTTCCTCCACAAAAGTTTCTTCCCTGGACTAGATGTTTAAGAATTGGTGTTAAAATATGGGTGTCACGTTGAGTCAAATGTGGTCGAAATTGGGTGTGACTTTGGGTTTCACGTTGCATACTACGATGTCGATTCATTTGATCATAACTTAGCCAATTCTTCATATTTTTCGATCTGATTTTTACCATTCGATTTGTCCTGAAAAGCTCTTTCATTATATTGCTTTGCCGCCTAGTTTGATTTCTGAATACGACTGTCAACATTGAAAAGATAAAGCATGCATTCCGACAATTCTCATTCAACTTGCATTCCATAAAAAAGTATCTCGAAAGATTTGGCACAAAAAAATCTATCGGATTCTCCGTTCAATCCTCTACATAATACTTTGTTTTGATTTTCAATTTTTTCGAAAAGCTGTGCTGAAAACATTAGTTGAACATCATGTTATTGTACAACTCACCGGGGGGGGGTACCCTACACACAACATTTTGGGCCAGCAAAACTATCTTGACTTTTTTGTTCCAGGGGGTGTTCGCTAATTACCTGTAACGCGTGTTATAGCTGACTCTTAGACATAAGACCTAATTGGAGACTTGATCATTCTCAAGGGAAGAGAGCTGTTCATACGAGGCAGATCGTTATCACGATCGGATATAAACAAAATCACAATTCACCTGCTCTTCTGAGTTCTCTCAACTTCATCTATCAGAACGTTATAAAATATACAGTATTGTATGCACCGAATTCTGGAAGAATCACAAAACAAATAAACAGGATTTCGTGCCAAAGATACAGTGCAAAATACACTATTACGGTAAATTTCTGGATACTGTACCAATCAGCAGAACATTCAATTCAAATATAGTTAGACAAAAACTACGAGATCTTGTGCCAAGTAATACGGTCATTCCACGATTTGAAGTACTGTATTCCCTTGAAGACCCAACAAGTGGCATGTTCTCAAATTACGGTGGATTCTTAAAAACATTATCCGCAGATACGGTAGCTGCCGTACTAACCAATCCATGTTCATGCTCACTCTACAGTAATTTCATAGATCCCAATCTTGGACATGTTTGCTCTGGAAAACTAGAACTGATTGATAATGCACAACTACGCAGTGTTTTTGGATATGGATCAAAATACAGACTACAAAGTCCAACCACAAAACAAACTGTCCTTGACAATATTAGATGTGCTGTTAACGAAAGCTTAATGAGATTGGGCAAGAAGTACAAACACACAGAGAGTACTATTCAAAATACCGCTGCGGACATCATTGATTTCTTAGACAGAAAGATTACAAGAAGACTAATAAATATAAACGATGGATCGTCATAGATAAACAGTCTGCTACCAAGTCTGAGAAAGCTACATAAGGACTTCATTATCACAATTGTGGACAAAGCAGCTGGAAACTACGCCTTTACTTGCAAAAAGCTTTACATCCAGTTCATGGAAAAAGAGATGAATACTTCTAATGGCGGAGAGAGAACCTACGTTCATATTCCAAATGCTGACATCAGTCACTTGGTGGCAAAACATGAGAGACTTACTCGGTCATTCAATCTTACACCTATAAACAACGAAAGTCTACCCAGAATTTATGGTATACCGAAAATGCACAAAACGCCTATTAAATTCCGTTTCATTACGGTAACAGTACTCATAACGCTCATAACAGTAGTCTGAAGAGTCTCTCCATTGAGCTACAGCTTATATTGCGGTTCCTACAGTTGCATTTCCGGAGATACTGTAACACAGTCTCCGGTCATACTGGAATCAATAATTACTTCTCAATAAACAATACAGAGCGAGTCATTCACGGACTAAAGACAGCTAATCCAGACAATCTCCGATTCTTCTGTGCGGACTTTGCTTCACTATTCACAAATCTACCTCACTCTATAGTCAGACAAAATATTTACAAATTGATTGATATTCTCTTTCGAAATGCAGGCTCGGACTATATGAGGGTGTGTGGTGGTCGAGTTTCATACAATGCCTACAACAAAGTTACTTCTGGCAGAAACTACCATAAAAACGACCTAAAATATATGTTGGATTCTATCCTGAACAACAGCTTTGCTGTCTACGCAGGAAGTGTTTACAAACAGAATAAGGGTATACCCCAGGGTAACAATGCTTCCCCCCAAATAGCGGATCTTACTCTAGCAATGATGGAATTTGCTAGAGTAAGATCCGCTATTTGGTATCACTGTTCTCTAACACTGGAAATGACCAATAGCACTTTTGACAAGACTGCCTTTCTAGATCTAAACATTCAAAATCTGAATGACAGAGAACTAAACATCTCTCTGTATAACAAAACAGATGATTACAACTTTACGGTTGTCAGATATCCACATTTCAAATCTAATCTGCCAATCAGGATAGGTTTCAATACATTTCATGGTGAACTACTCAGGACATACAGAAATTGCACAAAACATTCTGATTTTACTCAGAGATGCAAGGCACTATTCATGTACTACCTGTACATTGAATACCCTGAAGCACTGATACGATCTCGACTATTCAAATTCTTCAGAAACTCCCCTACTGTAGCACTGTGTTATGGAACAAACAATTCCCGCTTATGTGCAGACATTCTACACTGATCCAGCCATACCATTCTTCACATTCTACTCCATTTCTCACTCTAAACCTCTATCTCTCTCACCTCTTTACTCTCTCCTTCCCTTCACTCTCTCATCAATCCCTTCCTCATGGTTCAGACATTTGACCAGGGAAGTGCCATGCCATTCCTCTCCTCTTTTGTCAACAACAACAACAGGGAGGGAGGGAAAGTCTCTACATTCATTCCCTTTTCATTCATTCATTCTGTTTTCTCTTTATTGATTCAATGATGGCCCCGTATTACAGAAAGCAGTCTTCTTTTCATGAAATGAATCTATTCTGTCGACTGTGGAGTGAACCATCATTTCCAACACACAGGTTTCATTTTATTGGGCAGATGATCTTTCCAGTTACAGACATTCATTCAACTCTTACCTGGTCTCCCTTCATATTTCATTATTTCTGCTGCATCAAGACGTCGGAGTTTTATTTTTCAATGGTCAAGGTTCCCATTATCCCCTCTTATCCCCCATTGTTGTAGTAATCTATTGATTTCATTTTTATCACTCATTATTTTATACACTATGATAGCTAATCAATTACGAATTAGGTTATTGTCCCCCTTCCTATAACTATTAGGGTGTCCGGAAAGTCTTTGCACTTTTTGCATTTTTGTCTAAATTTGAAATATGTACAAAATGGAGAAATTATTGAAAGCCAAAATACCTTCAATGTTAGTACCCGTGCGCATACTATACAACGCACTACAGATGGGGTGTCCTTCCAAAGAATGAAGCTCGTCATGTTGTTGCAATGGAGACCCAGTCATTTTGAACGGCGCTACTTAGCGCAACGATATCTCTATGGAAAAAATTCTTTCGCTGTGCAGCTTTGATCTCTATGGAAAAAATTCTTTCGCTGTGCAACTTTGTTTACAGTGTGGGGCTGCGAAGAGACATCATGCGAAATAGTGAGAGACTGTGAACGGATAAACAAGGCTCACAATTCCATCTCTCAGTATTTGCAACTATGGTCATAGAAGAATACAATAACACTGTATAACCATAGCTTTACGCAGATCGCTTCAGTAAAAATCGCGCTTGTTTTCATATTTTGCTACTTGGTGCGAATAACAATCTTGATGATTATACCTAGCCCGATATGCGAGGTCTTGCTCAGCAACTATATGTTTTTCTTACATTACTGGTGTATATCATTATCATTGTAAAGTAACAGCTTGGCTCGACTTCAGCTTCAACCACAGCAGTTACATGAAGCCGATATGACAATCGCGTTTAGCAATGTCGGTGCGGCCTGATCGCAAATTTTAATTTTCTTGCATTTCTCGAAGAGTTTATGGAATTCATAGTAACTGAGTAATGGGCCAAACAATACATGACCCGTGCTAACAATCATGCACATTGCGCTTCCTCATACTTTGATTATTTAAATTCAGGGGGAAATTGAATGCATCGGATGACGCAATGGCGGGGCTTAATCATTTGGCCATAATTTTCTAATGCGACGGCGATAATTCTCACCAGTTAACAATAGTGAATGGGGATACTCATTTAATCAAATATTACACCTTTCATCTAAATCTCTTGGTTTCCCTTGCAACAGCGCAAGCGGAAACGAAGTCGGAGAAAAAATGCGCTTAGGCGGCATTGCATCTGCGATTGGTGTTCCGAAGCTAGTGCGAATATGACCATGATATTTAGTGAGAATAATAATCAGCCATGGCCCACTACCATGGTGCGCATTGATCATTAGCTGATTGGTTCTACGCTTCGCGAGACAAAGGCAAAGTTTTGCTCAAAAAAGTGCAAAGACTTTCCGGACACCCTAATACCAGTATTATTATTTCCCATATACCGCTCATGGTGGCTCTACTGATGAGGCCAACCACCATGGGAACGGCTCGGTGGCTAGAGTTATGGCCGAAACACCGAGCCTTGTTGTTTTCAAGTAGAATTTCATTGTTACACTAGTACGTACAGTAATGTAATTCTATTTTAAAAATACACATGCACGGCGTGATACCTCTCTGGTTTACCTGCGAGGCCAGAACATGGGACGAAATGAGACTGATTTGGAGCTCCGCATGTTGTCAAAGTCAGGAAAAACTTCGTAAAAACTTTGAAATTGGTTCCCATATCTCCCTAAAAATCAAGTACGCACTTTAATATATGAGCAACATTTTGCCTACAGATGGGCACCCAAAAAAATGTTTTCGTTGAGTTATTGACAAAAAAGCGCCAAAAATGCCATTTTTTTCAAAATTGTTCTAAAATTACCAAACTCCGCCCGTGTGTAGAGGGTACCGTGGGAGTTATAAAAATATATAGGGACACCGATAAAAGTTCAATTCACGGTTGTTATGGTCTATGACGCAACATTATCCAAGAAATTGACCCAATAGGTAATTTTTGTTCACTGTAACCGTAATTCGAACTTTTATCGGTGTCCCTATATATTTTTATAACTCCC
>JACMIF010004972.1:0-11384 GCA_014805445.1 Diplogasteroides magnus | reverse complement strand
GGCCATTTTTCTGAAACCAATGCCTATAACTTTGTCGGTTTTGAGTTTCATGACCGGTCCCAACTGCAAAAAGTCTTATCTCGTCGAGACGATCAAGATTCACTATCATCTTGTAGGGTTTGGACGCCTAGGAAAAAAGTTAGATTTTCCGAGAAGGACTTTGCCGATTTTTCCTACCTCTCAATCTCATTTTCTGACATTGAGATATAGATATTTGAACTCAGCGTGGTCGAATTAGTCAGGGACAGAATTTTCAGATAGGGTTAACTTTTTGCTGTGCCAGCCTCTGTTTAGTATCTCACTCCAATGAGATAGTGTCTCATATTCCTTCTTGATAAATATTTATCGCTCACCCGGCTTCATTGAACCCGATTCCTACATGATTTGATACCAAGAATAATGCTCACCATGCCCTTTTCATTGAAAGGTAGATCATTGAGGCTTCCAAAATCAATAATTAGTCGCTGTCTGCACAGATCACTAAAAATACAGATAACTGAAATTTGAAGACATGAATAGAGTTACTTGTAACATCGAGAGTATCTTCGTAGCATTGGACTGACTTTCATGGGCCGAAATTCATCCAAATATCTTGAGAAACTGAATGAATATTAATGAGCATGTTCCAGATAAGTTCAAAGCAGAAACCAACTTTTCTTCTTCTGGAATAGGCCCGTAATTCCATTCAATGCACTGGCTTGGTCCTGGGTCGTCATGCTTAACAAGAATGCATTAGTCTTCAGTATCAAGGATTCAAAATCGTTAAATTTCATTCTTCTCAGCATGCATGTTGCCTCACCCCTTGATAGACTACCGCTCTGCGGAGAAGAATGGCGACAAAATTGCCGAATTAGAACCCTTATTCAGCATGTCTTGATCGCAACAACAACAAGAAAGCGTTTTCTTACCTGCACACGAAGGCCCTCCAGAACTTTGCGAATTTTCTCAAAACGACATTTTCCACAAGCGTAGATTTTCTCTGAAGATTTTCTCTCAACATTGTAACGATGATTAGGTTACCTCTTTCAATCTTGCAGTTTCCAGTACCACTCCTGCATATGAATTCTTTTGCATTGCTGCTATTCCGTCTGGAATGTCTTGCATTATTATGTCACGCTGGTAAACTGTAGTGTACGCTTGAGCACACCTACCTGAAGAACACAGCACAAGCCCTGCACAAGTAAATGCGAAGGAAGTTCCCCTTCCTCTTAGCACGGCACACAGCGCAACGCTATAAGCAAGACAATATTGTGCAATACGACATCAATCACTTGGTTAGAAACTAGAGTGTCGCTGTCAGTGACCTTTGAGCAATTTTTTCATTGGTCTAGCCTTCACGGAGCGATTATCTAGCACATGAGAGAGAGACAACAGCCCCGCGAAGATTAGACGAATAACAATTGCACTAAAGTCTGTTATTTAATATACAGCAAGAAACGTGTAATTTGCTCTCTTATGTGCCCAACGCTCACCATCGAATTATTTGAGGTAATATAGCAGTATTGAGGATTTCGGATGATTTTCAATTAAAATGTGAAAACAGAAGGATTTAAACTCACATTGTATGGTTTTTCCTCAATCTCAGTCTCCGCATCAGAAATCATCACTTCAAATTTGGAACTGAAATGCGCACGTGCAAAAAATTCAAAGGTTTCGCGCGAAACATAAAGTCAAGCATCAAAGAACACAATTTAGAAAAGCTCAAGAGATCGCGTTGGTGCGCTCTTTGTGAAGTAATGAAAAGAGTATATATTTAGTCTCTTTGGCAATCATTCAAAGTTCATTCAGCTACGTCTTGCTGTAAGGCAAAAACACAAGCGAATTTGAGTAGAAGAATCATAGAGTCGTATAATCAAGCACGAAAAAATTTATATAAAAAGAAGGAAATGTTTGGGAACACGTGGCAGTGAAGAGAGGGAACGATGAGTGTTGGTAAGCAGAAGAGAATAAAGGAAAGATGCACTTTCTCGTGACATGTCGATAGTGCAATTGTGGCTAAAGGGAACGAGAGTGAAGTGGAAGGAAAGAGAAAACAAGGGTAGGGACAAGAGAGAAGGGAGAGAGGGGAGGGGCGAGAGAAAGAGAGAAAAGCGCCCCGATAGCACGAGAAAGTCCTTGATCGTCTAGCATCTCTCAGTCTTCTCTATTCTCTTCTTCCTCTCGTTGTCTGTCTGCTCCAAATGGGAATGGATATCCACATTCAACGCACTTCCTCATTTCCTTTTTGCAAAAGATTGTTTGTCCGCCATGACCAATTGACATTCGAAACGCCTCCTGGGTCGTGATGACTGCTTTGAGGTTAACAATGAATGCTCGAATGGTTTTAGGGCGGGTAGAATGCCAACAAACATCATAGATAGTCTCATGATTCATACATGAGGCGGCCCGTGGATCTTGTCCACACCCAAAAGTTCAAGGTCCTCCCCCTACACTCTCGCTTAGACCACAAATCGTGAATTTCTGATCTCTCGCCCACAAGGGGCGTGGCTCCATGTCGCTTAGACCACAAACCCCATTCTGTGTACATTTTGCGCCCGGACACAAGCGGACTCGCTCTCTTGTCTAGTCAAAACGGCTTTGTTACTGATCATTGTTCACCACGACGCACGATATCAGTGCTGAATTGTGAAATGTCGTGCTTCGTGAACAATGACTCACAATCATCTAAAGTCTAAATGACCATATCGCATTAGCTCTAGACAAGAGTGCGCGGAGTTATTATCAATTTGATCGACCAATCTGTGATCGGTGATCAAGAACACTCAAGTGTACTAACAGTTCTCAAATCGTTGATGGACGGCCAAATCCACATTGAGAAATAGTTTGCAAGCTTCTAGTTTATCAGCGAAATTGGTCTTTAAAAATGATTCGTTTGCTATAGCCGTCCTTTTCCAACTGATAAAAGACACAGGCAAGGCGGGTCCAGCCTTTGTTCCCCGAGACTCAATGAGTGAAGGGCGCCCACTGGTTATCTCCAGTCGTTCTCGGAACAAAACACAAATGTATGGGGAAATGGGCTCTGTGCGAAAATGATTTGAGAAAAGGCGAACTGAATGAATTATGAATTGAAAACCATCAAATTGGGAAAAC
This sequence comes from Diplogasteroides magnus, assembly GCA_014805445.1. Lineage (NCBI taxonomy): Eukaryota > Metazoa > Nematoda > Chromadorea > Rhabditida > Diplogasteroididae > Diplogasteroides > Diplogasteroides magnus. Next base: position 8,294 of record JACMIF010004972.1, on the reverse strand, counting down.
CAGGGATCAAGGTTTGACCTCGTCTAGTCGTCGCATATCTACTCTGCAGTGAGACCTTCCAATGAAAAATTGCCCAGGGCGTGAATTGTGCCTTTTCTCGATACGTTTCTTGTCTAGCCATACAGTATAGTAGCCCCTAGTCATTGAGACCTTTTGTAAGTAATTGTTCACATGCATGGTATCAGCATAGAATTACGAAATGCCGTGCATCGTGAACAATGACTCACAATTAGTCTCAATGAATACTCCGTTTAGGCTATACAAGAGAGCGAGGAGTTTTATCGACCTGATCTGAGCAATCTGATCGACCAATCAGATCACTATGTTCAATAACACTGATTTGCACCAACTCAAACCGTTTATGGGTGACCAAATGCAGCACGAGAATGAAAAATAGTTTGCAAGCTTCCGCATATCAGAGAAGTTGCCCTTTAAAATTTTAAAATATTCTTGATATAGTCGCTGTTTTCGACTTTCCTATTGATAAGAGTGGTGAGCAAAGCTGATTCTCTACTCTTTGTTCACAGAGACTCAAAGAGAAGCGAGTGATTACCGGTCCCGGTTGTCCCCAGTCGTTTTCGGCGTATGGGCTAGTGCCTTCTGAAGGTTTATTCCATAAGACGAGGAGGTGGATGGAAGTAGGATGCTATCTCTCACGACGAAAGGATCAGTTCTTACAGTCAAAATAGTAATTCTTTACTTCCTTTTCTGATTAGATCGATATGTACAAATTCGATGCTATATGTGGTTTCTATAATAAAAGAAATCATGGTGAACAATTTATGAATCAACAACTTTCGAGCTTGAGCGTGGAGCAAAACGATAGTCTATTTTCATCAAGAAGTCTGTTTGGATTGCAATTAATGAATTCTTGGGCATCTTCTTTGAACACTTCAAGCGCCTTGAGTCCTCCCACAATCTTAGCTGATTGAATGATAACATTCTGAAAAGACATAATTATGAAATTTCACAGACATATTCCTTACATCTAGTAGTGACAAAAACATAAAGATTTCTCCTAATCGCGACGAATAATCAGTTAGACCAGTGGACCTGAAAGATATTTTAAATTTAAATTTCACTGGCAGCGCTAACCTGTAGTATCGGTAGAGGTCGTGCAAAATCGCATTTTTATTCTTTATGGCAAGTTTACTGTGATCATGAGGGACGGAATCACAGGCTGAAAATTTTCACGCTCAATACGTAAAAGTAGTAAAGCCGTGTTCGAATGAAGAATAAAAGCTTCTTTGCACAGCTTTCGAATGGCTTTTGAATGGAAATTTTATTCCATTGTGCGAGCAAGCAGAAAATCCAGAAACAACTGCATTTTAGGGGTTCAAAAATTTGTAAATTTGTCGTCATTCTTCTTCACCACGCGGTTATTTATGAGGAATTAAGACAACGGCGCGAAGGAGAAGAATGACGACAAATTTAACGTTTTTGAATCCCAACTGCATTTGACGGAGCTCGAGTGATTTATCCCAATAAATAATTAAGGTCAAATCAATTTTTCTAAGAGTTTCACTCCTTCCTCCGTATTTCTTGCCCAAATCACCCTCGTTTCCCCTAGTTGTTGGAGTGTTTTTACTGTTATTAACTAACCATCATGCCACAGTAACAGCGCAATCACTCCAATACACTCTTCATCTGTTAGTTGCAATCTCTGCATGGCTGGTGCCAGTATGGAGACAATCCTTTCAGTTTCTTCTTGTAAGATTCTGGAATGAGTCAGAATACCCTACCCTTAATTGAAATCGCCACTTACTTTACTGCGCTCGCTTTAAAGACGTTGTCCATTAAAGCACCTTCGTAAAGCACATCAATTTTATCAATGTCGGCGAACCGTCCGAAGGTCGCGACAAATCTGAAACAAAGCTTGAAAAATTCAGAGCTTAAGATAAATGACAAACCTGTTGCAGGGAGTGATGCTGTAATATTTAAGAGTTCTGTATAAGCGCTCAAATGGAACAAATATTTTTGCAAAATTCGTCAATAATTGCATCTGAACCATAAATATTAATCGGATTTGAAAGGATTTATGACCTGATATTCTGGCTGCATAACAGCGAATTCGTCTGATGCAGATCGTAGGAAAGAAAACATTTCTATTTGCAATGTTCTAGCATAATCAATTCCACCACAGTTCATATAAGTTGCCTGGGCTTCGACCTGAACCCGGCGTTTCATGATATGTATTCATTAATGATTAATATTTATTGCTCACCCGTCCTGTATCATTAAAAGGTAGATCATTGAGGCTTCCAAAATCAATAACCAGGCGTTGTCTGCACAGATCACTGAAAACGCTGATCATTTTCAGAAAGAATATATGAGTAGAGTTACTTGTAACATCGAGAGTATCTTCGTAGCATTGGACTGACATTCATGGGTTGAAATTCATCCATGAATTTTGAGAAACTGCAAGATTTTGTATTTTCTAAGTTGAAAGCAGAAACTTACTTCTCTTCGTCTGGAATAGGCCCGTAATTCCATTCAATGTACTGACTTGGTCCAGGCTGATCTTGCTAAAAAATTTTTTATTATGTTTCCAACAACTGAGCAGCAAGATGGTTGCTTTTTACCTGTACACGTAGTTTATCTAAAACTCCCCGAATTTTCTCATAACGGCACTTTCCACAGGCGTAGATTTTCTCTGAAGAGCATTTTCCAAATATTGTAACTACGAATAGCTCACCTCTGTCCATTTTGCAATTTCCAGTCCCACTTCTGCATATGAATTCTCTAGCTTTGGTGCTGTTTCGTCTGCAATTATGTTTCATTGCGTCAGGCAAAGCACTGTATTTCTATTGCACCTGTGGAACACAGCACACGCCCTGCACAAGTAAATGCGAAGGAAGTTCCCCTTTCTCTTAGCTCGGCACACTGCGCAACGCTGTAATCAAGACAATATTGTGCAATAGACTCTTGGTCACTTGGTTAGAAACTAGAGTGTCGCTGTCAGTGACCTTAGAGCAATTTTTTCATTGGTCTAAGGTCACTGATTTTTCAGCGCGGAGCGATTGTCTAGCACACGAAAGAGACTACAGATTAGACGAATAACAATTGTACTAAAGTCACTGATTGAGACATCCAATTAGAGAGACAATTATTTACGATCAGTTTGCAATTTTATGTGCACATTGCCAACCATCCAAGTAGTTAAACTTACATCTTAGGATTAGGGAATGGTGAAATTTTTTAAAAATGAAACATGATAAAACAGAAAAGTGAACGCTTACATTGCATTGTTTTTCATCAATCTCAGCCTCCGCATCAGAAACCATCACTGCGAATTTCGAAGAACTGGAGTGTACGGATACGTGCAAAACCTAACATTTTCTCGCGAAGCAGAAACTCAAATCGCACTAAACACAAACTCGAAAGCTCACGAAGATTCATTTGCGCGCTGTTCGCGAAATGGCGAAACGAAGTTTTCTTTCGCTTATCTATCTTCACTAGTCTTGGACTTTCGCACTTTCGCGTGACAGGTCGATAATATAACTGAGGGAAGTTAGAGTGAAGTAGAATGAGAGAAGCGAAACGAGAGATAACAAGGAAGTGAGAGAAGGGAAGAGATGAGAGGAGACAGAAAGAGATAAGAGCGTCCCCAATAGAGGAGAAGAGAGTAGAGGAAGAGAGAAAGTGATACAGTGCCACGATAGCAACGGGAACCTCTCATTCTCCTCTTTTCCCTCTTTCCTCTCGTTTCCTCTCCTCTTTCTCTTTCCTCATTCACTTTCAGATGAAGGGTATCAGTATAGAATTATGAAACACCGTGAATTGTGAACAATTACTCACAATCAGTCTCAATGATCATAACGCTTTGGCTAGACAAGAGAATGCGGAGTTAGTCAAATAGACTCAAGTTGACACTTCCCGATTCCATTGTGGATTGAGAAATAGCCAGCAAGCTTCAAGTTTATCAGCGAAATTGGCCTTTAAAAATTATACTTTTAATGATTGTCGCCATGTTCATCTCTCCCATTGATAAGATTGTTGAGCAGGCCGTGAGCACTCCTTGTTACCCGAGAACGAATGAGAGGCAAGTGCTTACTGATAGACTGTCGTAATCGCCCACAATTCCCACTAATCAGGTGCTGATTGTCGCAGAGCCTGGAATAAACAAAAGTGGGCGATTCCGACACTCTACCCACTGGCCCCGTTAAAGGAGCCGTCCGGGGAGATTCCTCTCGGAGGAATCAATAATCTGCGTCTAATACATTTCTTTCCCTCTCTTAGTCCCTCTCGGAGGAATCAATACTCTCCGTCTATTCATTCCTCCTAGCTCCCTCACTTCTCACCGGTCGACTTCTTTAACTCCAGTCGTTATCAGGGCACAACATAAATGGGCGGGGGAGGGGCAGTCAGTCGAGTACATCGATCTTTTGAGCGAGGGCCATCTTCAATAGTTATAAAAGCGATGGGTCCAACGTTACTTAACTCGCAAGATCGGGCGTAACAAACTGGACCAAGGTTTGACCTCGACTAGTCATAGACTCTCGTCTAGTCATAGCATTTCTTCCCTCAAGAAAAAAATGACAGAATGCTGCAAATTTTGCTGCGTTCTTTAGGTTTATGTGCGCAACAGTGGAAATTGCAGCATACCAACGTGCTGCAATTTGATGTAAAATATTCCAGAATGAACAGCACCAAAGCAATAAAGTTCTTATGCAGAAAGTTTCAGTACTTGACCAAACACTAGAATAATTCTTTAATTCCTTTTTTCCAAGATCGATATGTAGAAATTCGATGCATCATGAGGTTTCTAAAATCGGAAAACAACGATGAACAAATTTAAGATCAATAACTTTAGAGTTTGAGTGTGGAGCAAGATGATAGTCTATTTTCATCAAGAAGTTTGCTCGGATTGCAATTCATGAATTTTTGTGAGTCGTCTTTGAAAACTTCAAGCGCCTTGAGTCCTCCCACAATCTTAGCTGATTGAATGATAACATTCTGAAAAACTGGAATTATGCATTTTCACGAGAGAATATTCCCTACATCTAACAGCGACAGAAACATGAAGATTTCTCCTAATCGTGATGAATAATCCGTTAGTCCAATAGACCTGAAAGAAATTTTAAATTTCAATTTCACTGGCAGCACTAACCTGTAGTACCGGTAGAGGTCGTGCAAAATCGCATTTTTGTTCTTCATGGCGAGCATACTGAGATCGTAAGGTATGGAATCACATGCTGAAAATTTTCACGTTAAAAAGGATGTGAAGTGAGTCTCGAATTGAACCATAGGGAGTCCCGTCGCTAGTTGCACCTTCTTCAAAAAGTTCTTAAAGTTTGCACTATCAAACAATTGTGATAAATTACACTCTCGTATCTTTACACAATTTCTGTATTCTTTTGATCGAATATTAGAAACCAACGTGTTCGCTGAAACTTCCGAAACGAAGGAGCACGCGTGATTTGTCACATGGGTAAGATCGAACTTTTAGAATTTTACTTCTTCCTCTTTAATTTTCCCAAATATTATGGAATTATGCTGTTATTAACTAACCAATATGCCATAGCAACAGCGCGGTTACTCCAATGCACTCTTCATCTGTTAGTTGCAATCTTTGCATGACTGGAGCAAGTATGGAGAAATTCCTTTTAGTTTCTTCTTGCAATATTCTGCAATGAATAATCAAAAAAGTATACTCTTACACAGAGTTGAAATGGTTACACACAGAAAAAACTACCGCTCCGGTATAAGATCGGCAGTCGGATGGTAGTTTCGAAATCAAAACTACCATCCAGCGGTAGTATAGCTGCCGATCTTACACCGGAGCGGTAGATATTTTTCTGTGCGCACTTACTTGACTGCGCTCGCTTTGAACATGTTATCCATCAAACCGCCTTCATAAAACGCGTCGATTTTGTCGATGTCGAGGAACCGTCCGAAGGTCGCGAAAAATCTGAAACAAAAGATTGAAAATGCAGAGTTGGAGATAACGAGAAACCTGTTGCAGGGAGTGGTTCTGTAATACTTGAGTGTTCTGTATAAGCGTTCAAATGTAATAAATCGTTTCGTGAAAAACGTGAATAATTGCATCTTAACGATGAAACGTAATCGAATGTTTACAGGGAATATATATGACCTGATAATCAGGTCTTATAATAGTGAATTCATCCGAAGCTGATCGCAGAAAAATGAACATTTCCGTATGCAGCTTTCTAACAAAATCAATGACACCTGAGCTCATGTACGTTGCGTGAGCTTCAATCTGAACTCGATTCCTACATAATTTACTCCAAAGAATATTGCTCACCCGTCCAGTATCATTGAAAGGTAGATCACTGAGGCTTCCGAAATCAATAACCAGACGCTGTCGGCATAAATCACTGAAAATGCAGATATTTTTCAGATACAAGGTATGAAATGACTTACTTGTAACATCGAGAGTATCTCCGTAGCATTGGACTGACATTCATGGGCCGAAATTCATCCAGGTATTTTGAGAAACTGCATGAATATACAAAATATAAGTTCAAAAGCTGAAACTTACTTCTCATGTTCCGGAATAGGCCCGTAATTCCATTCAATGTACTGACTTGGTCCAGGCTGCTCTTGCTCAACAAAATGCATTCAACTTCAGTGTGTTTTGAATGAGATAATTGAGAAGCAACAGGTTTGGAATTTACCGGCACACGCAGTTTGTCTAAGACTCCCCGAATTTTCTCAAAACGGCACTTTCCACATGCGTAGATTTTCTCTGAAGAGATATATCTAAACATTCTAACAATAAATGGGTCACCTCTGTCTATCATGCAATTTCCAGTACCACTCCTGCATATGAATTCTTTTGCATTGGTGCTGTTCCGTCTGCAATATGTCATGTTGGCACTGTGGTGTGCGATCGAGTACATTCCCTATAATTCTCCGGATAGAGGAGAATTATAGGAATGTACTTACTCACTTTCAGTCAATGGCCTAACCACAATTGTCACACTGTAGTGTGCACTGAGTGCACTTACCTGAAGAACACAGCACACGCCCTGCACAAGTAAATGCGAAGGAAGTTCCCCTTTCTCTTAGCTCCACAAACTGTGCAACGCTTCAATCGAAACGATATTGTGTAAAACAAGGTTAGTAAGAATGACAGCAATTTCAATGCAATTTACAAATCTCATATAGCTTGATTGAAAACTCACATTGTACGTATTTTCCTGAAGCTCAGTCTCCGCATCACACGCCATCACTTCGAATTTCGAAGAACTGGAGTGTGTGGATACGTGCAAAAACCTAACAATTTCTCGCGAAGCACAAACTCAAATCGTACAGAACACAAACTCGAAGGCTCTTCGCTGATTCGTTTGCGCGCTCTTCGCGAAATGGCGAAACACAGTTTATTTAAGCCATTTTGGCTTTATCTACATATTTTCACCACTTTCTTGAAAATTGAAAATTTGAAATACAATTTAACATAGTAAGCAAACATAAAATCAAGCGGGAAAAATAAGGGAAACATTTTTGTGAATGCATCGCTATGAATGACGCTTACTATACGGAATAACGACGGTAAGTTCAGGCGAATATATAAGAAGAATGCACTTTCACGTGAGAGGTCGATAGTGTGAGTCAAACTGGATGAAGCGAGAGTGAAGTGGAAGGAGAGATAACAAGGAAGTGAGGTAAGGGAAAGAGAGGAGAGGAGAGAGAATGAGAGAGAAACGCCCCGCTAGAGGGCAGGAGGAGGAAGAGAGAAAGTAATAAAGCACCACGATAACAACGGAGCCTTCCCATTCTCCACCTTTCCCTCTTTCCTCTCATTGTCTGTCCCTCACGGCAAGGAGAGGCACTTCGTCCATTCCATTTGCAAACGATTGTTCAAACAAATGCCGATAAAACTGTTTACATTACGCGAATCTTTTTCAAAGGTAAAATGGAGGATCTGATTGTTACTTCTAATACTATAGAACAAGAAAACGAAACAATTGGATACAACCTACTGCTTTAGGGTGATCGTTATTTGTAATATTGTTGCAATAGAGTGTCATAATCAGCCGCCAACTTCGAGCATATGATAATTACCAAATTATATATTTTGGGTGGGCAGAATATCCAAGAGGGCCAATCGTATAGCTTAGCAAAAGCTGTTTTGTAGCTTTGTTTGTGTTTTGTACAGGGTGCGCCATAATTACCCGAACTCGTATTATCGATGGTATATCAAGAATATGAAAGCCTACGATCATATCTTATTTTATAGTGATAGTAGGGTATATGATCCTAAATTCCCGCGCACTTATCAAAACATACCGCTGCAGTGTTAAATTTGTTGTTGGACGAAACATTTGTCA
>JACMIF010004970.1:0-11386 GCA_014805445.1 Diplogasteroides magnus | reverse complement strand
AAAGCCAAATGCGCCATGGACACTTGCGCCAATATAGTGAAATGCACAGACGAATCAACAAGGTGCAAATCTTCATTTCACCACTATAGCGCAAAAGTCCATGGCGGTCTTATCGTTTACAAAATTGAACTAGCTGGAAACCTGCCAGATTTAAAACAGAATCAAAACTTTGATGAATGCGAAGAGTTCCCGAAAAGCCTATCTGAACCGACAAAATCACTTGTGGTGCGGAATCGAGCGAGGGTTTGAAGTACAAGATAGGGGGCAACGACCTCATCGAGCCCTCAACCATATCGAATCAACGAGAGAGAAATTTTTGAATGGATTAAATGCTGAAAAATCGAAGCCTTGATCCCTACTGATTCATCTCCCAGAGAAAAGCCCACACTATGTCCACAGCCAGTTTGTAGTTTTTCCGAAACCCGTAACCGGTGCGGAGCTCAATGGAGATAAGAGTTGTTCGTGTCGGTTGTTCCTTGGATTAATATCCCAAGTTTGAGGTACAGAGTCACATTAGCCCTTCGCATGAAGTGGGTAGTACCCAAAATTTTGGAGAGCTTCTGCCTAGGCAGGGGCGTTAAAGAAGCAGTCAGGGGAGATTCTGGGTGTAGTATTCCGAGTCTACAGCGTTAATCACCATGGTCGACTATACCACCCTGATTTTTTCAAATTTTTTAAAAAAATTTTGAAATGGTTAAAAGTAGCCTCAAAGTTGAGGCAATTTTGGAGACGGGATAATCGATAATCCCATCCCTTGCATTGGGAAACGTCTCCCGAAGCACACCAACCAGCCGGTGTGACCGTCATTTTAAAGGCCAGTGAAACATATTCTCACTTGTTTTCAACATATTTTTTCGTTTTCTGATGTCATTGGCCTGTATGAATGTTTTGATGAATTCAATTATCTGGATCAACTTCCTTCCCGCAATGATACCCTCGCAGCTGTGCAGAAGCAGAAAGAGCGTGAAGAGGCTGCAGCAAACATCATCTTCAAGATGTCTATGGACCACGAAGAGGCAGCTATTTGCACCTGTGGAGGATGCCCTCCTCGTTCACTCCAGAATCCGCATGACTACTGCTGTGGTTCTCTTTTTTACCTTTCCCCTCAAGGCAACAGGCACTCGATTCCGAGACGGATTGCTAAAATATATCAAGGAGCACACACCTGTTGTGTGACAAAAAATTCGTTCTTTCTGGATCAAGCAGTGATAGAACATTCTAGAAGTCCTTTCCAGCATATGTTTCACTGTTAAACAAAACCACCAAAATTTTTTCTAAGTTTTCGCACTACGTATAAACCCAAAAAACGCAGCCGATTTTTTTCCTGAAAAAATTCAAGGAGATTCCGAATATCAGGGTCTTATACTGTCGTGAAATGCATTTTTTTGAGAAAAAATTGTTTGAAATCTTAAAAGTGCCTAATTTGGAAATTTTGCCTACACATCCTTAACTCAAATTACGTTAGGATTGTCATTATTAGTGTCTGTCACATCTCCGCTACTCAAATAGCGGTGAAAAACGCTCAAAAATGAAATATAATGAAAAATGCCCTCAGGGCATATAAAATCAACGAGTCATTTTCATGCAAAATGAAGCATGCCATCGTGATCAGCGGGGTCGATATAGTTAGGGGAAAATATTTTCATTATGATTTGTGAAAAGTGCCCCGGCACCCCCTATACATTCCAGCTCCGCTCTCTCAGAAGACTTGTGATAAGAATTCATTGATCATTCAATAGTCAAGTGCACAGCAATCCGACCTGTCACTTTCTGCGAAATTCCACCGTTTGACGGCTGCTGCTGGTTGATGGCACCGGGTGGGTTCGAACCCGCGCCGACTGGGGTGGCAGGCAAAAGCCTTTACCAATTAGCCAAAGAGGCCGATGGTATGAGGATTGTAGAACCTCTATATAAGTGAATGATGTTGCGCTCGGCGAGTTTAGCTGCGTGTTGCGAGTGTTTAGACACGATGTGGGAGTTTTTGTGGGTTTTCAAGCTTCACGGTAATTTCTTCAACTGTATCAATATCCACTTGAAAACAAGAACTTTGTAACCGCTCCCATTGCAACGTCAAATCACAGTAATTTCGTTGAAACATCGGAATTTGGCCATGTTGTGCACTTTCCGGGGAATTAGAGTCATGCTTATGTGGAATGGACAATGACCAATCCATTAAAAGCATGAAAATTAATTGTGACACGCGAATTAGCCAAAACAAGTCGATTTTAGGCCGGCCTAAAATTTGAAAAATTAGTCGAGTGCACAACACCATCCGACTTTTCTAAAACGCAGAGAAAACTACCCCTAGTACATTATTTTCATAATTTTTGCGAATCATGAAAATCCTATGGTCTATGCTCGAGTTTCTTAATTTGTTTGTCTTAATCCTAAAAAATAGAAAATTGAACAATTGAATTCAAGACAGTTCAAGACAAACAATTCAGTGAATGTGCAATGTCAGATACGATCTCTGCATTTAGTTTGACGTCATCTGTAAAACATAACATTGCTAAAGTTCTCCTGTGTTTTTTCGACGGTCATTCAAGCTCAAGTTCAAGTTTATTACGCATATACATTGGTTAATGTAACATGTGTGACAGCTTATAAATTTGATAATTGAGGCATGACACTATTTAATTCAACCGAGAATTGCACAGAGCGATAGGAAGAGGTAAATTTGCTGGCGGATCTTGGGAAGAAACTGTTTTTACGGTAAAGACTTGGATTGAGAGGAATAGAGAGAGTGAAATTCACTGTTGCAGTTGTCTGCAAGTGATGAAACATCTGTATGACGACATTCGCAGAAAACCGCCGTTGTTGCAGTTGCAAACATGGGAAAATATTCCCAGTCGTATTTAATATTGGCATTGCAAAGAAAATGACATTCCGCTTTATTATAGAAAGTTCTCAATTTTTCTGTTCCGTTACTTCTGTAATTCCATTCATATTATACGTTCCGCATATTTGATCCGGACAATTTCCTTCCAGGATGACCCTGCCCTTCTTGATTGCTTTCCTTGCCTCGGCTGCCCATGCCTGCGATCTGCAAATGTGCACCAACATGTGCAGGGCTAGAAGCGTGAGATGTTTTTATTCGTCGGCCGCTAAAAATGGATGAACGCACAAAAATTGACTTTACATGGTGCACAGTTCATCATAATCGGACAATTTCGGCCTTGAAATAAGAACTAGGCTACAAAGGAGATATCCCGATCTAAAACGGTAGTGCATGAATCTGTCGAATAATTCACTAACCCTACACCGCCGTACTACCGTTCAAGAAACCCTCGTGAAGACTACAATTAGCGTGTTCAGTCCTTCTCAACGGCGCAGTGTGACGGCGCCAGTTGCGTGTGTACCTCAACGCAGCCGGTCGCGTGCGAGATTAATCAGTGCACCCAGACGTGCAAAGCTAAAAACGTGAGGCACAACTAATTTTCGTCTACATATATTCAAACTAGGGTTGGTAGTCTGTATGCGAGATCAGTTGCGTTTCACGGAAGCTATATAACATTTACAAACTGCTAATTGGAACAAAGCGACAATTTACAAGTAACGTATGTCGCCCAAAAATCAAGGATATTTAGCCTCTTTACAACGCCAGATGCGAGGCCAATGGAAACTGCGGATGCTTCGGAACTTTCACGCAAGCTTGTGAAATCACGCAGTGCACTCAGCAGTGCCTGGCGAGAAACGTACGTTGGTGTGGAAGAGAAGTGAGCCTTTTGCTCCGCAACCTGTCTACCTCCCCTCCTCAGCCCACAAATATGTTTCACCTAGGGCAGGATAGTTCGTGCTATCCTGCGCAACTAGCAGGGGCCATTAATTTTAGTCCGCTTGTCCACTAATATAAGGAACGAGGACATTCAGACGAATTCGGAAGCTCGATGTGAAGGAGGAAGCTGCGCTTGCTACAGCACGCAACCCGCTCAATGCGAACTCAACCAGTGTCAGCAGTCTTGCTCAGAGGCAATGGTGAGCATGACAAAATCCTATTTGATTGCGAAATAGGTAGTGTGGGGGTAGGGAGTACGGTATTGACAGCCGTTCATTTCTATTCGTCTAAGTTCACACAAAGCGGTAGTCTCTCACTTCGCAGAGACGGCCGCTCTTAGTGAACTTAGACGAATAGAAATGAACGGCTGTCAATAGCGTACTCCCTACCCCCACACTAGAAATAGGTCAATATTACGAAATATTGCTTTCAGCCCGGCTCTACTGCAAAGTGTGAAAATGGGACTCAGTGTCTCTGCCAGGGCACTAGGGTCGTGACTCAATGGCAAACAGACACTCCTGTTTACATGCCAGGAAAATAATTGACTGATCCTGGTCAATGCATCGACTGAATTCTGTTGCGAAAACCTCAATGATGCCATGGATCGGTTCATAAATAAAGCAAACGCTTCATGCTGCTTGATGAACAGTTTTACATGCAAATCAAACATAAATTAGATTGTACACAATACATCCTTATTGAATCGTGCAATGAAACAAAACATACTTTTTCACTGCGCTTTGTTTGATGCTGGACGAATCAGCAGGAAAAAGCATGACGAAACGAAGCAGACATGGGAAAATTATGGTCAGATTTCTCTGCGCTCTCTTTTAAAGCTGTGCCCTCTCACTACCGTCTGACCGTCAATAAATCGAATATATGACCGCGCCTATGTTCTTCATCGCTCACTGCAACGTTTTGTTCGATTGCACAGATCTCTATTCCATTTTCCCTTGAACGCCCGGTTTGATCTTGTAAACAGAAGTTTGTCACGTCACAAGAGCGATTTGGAAGGATATTTAATGCGACTGTTACTTGATTCTGTAGTCGATAGACTATCAACTAGGGTTTCTAAAACGGTAGTGGAGTTTATTCGTATGTGATCTTGCGTTAGTGAGACGACCGTTCTATTTAGTGAATTAGCCGACGGATGAATGCGCTCTACTACCGTTTTCGTAAGCCCTACAACTGAATACTTTCAGTCATGAAAATCGTCTTCTTCTCGATTATCTTCCTAATACTCCACTGCATTTTGTTTGCTGAATCCCACTGCAATCCCATGGCAACTGTGCTCAATTAGTAATGTAAGTTATTTTAATTTTTAATTTCTTAAAAATTACTCGAATCATATCACTATAATATTAGTGAAATAATCAACATCTAAAAATGTATCTTTATCACTCATCTAATTTTTATAGAGTTTTATTCAGGCTGAAAACGCTGGAATATGTCGTGAAGATTACTGCTCGTGTTATAAGAGCGATCGGAAACGAAGGCGCTGAAATGATCAGTCTTTTTTGACATCGATAAATGAATAGAGAGAAAAACGAATTGTTGCTAAGCATGAATTTCCGTTTGAACCCTCTGGGAATGAAGACCAATGAACAAGTTTGAAGTTCATTTCAATCAGTATCTTCGCAGATAATTTCAATCGGGACTGCAGATTGATTTTTTTGATTACTTATGTTCCTCTGTTTTATCCGCATTCTTCCGTATTACATTTTATGGGAAATTCCGCGCTGGCTTCGAATTTCAGTCGTGTACCTGCCATGATAAGTCTTCTTTTTGACATGAAAGTGTGGAATCATATTCTCTCTCACCCATATCGGATAATTGGATATCTAGAATGAGTGGGCAACCTCTTACACTTTCGCTCAATATATCACTCTCTAAGCATATGTATCTCTGGGGAAAAGAAACACATCCCAAGGTAACTTCTTCGCGTTAGAAACTCTAAAATGCACTATACGGAAACTAATGACCCACTGAACAGCAGGAGGAGCGTTCTCCCTGAAACACGAAATACTAGGGTGTCGCAAACCGCTCCCGGGAGTCCCGGCGTGGAATGAAAGAGAGGCGCCTCTTACGCAAATGAAGAAAGTACTACTAGAATCCCAGTCATGGCTGGGACTCCCATTCTTCGCTCATTCCTTGCTGTCTAAAATGAAGTGAAAAGACAGACCGCTCTGACTGAAGGAAGAATGGGACTCCCACTATGACTGGGATTCCCGTTGTACTTTTTCAACTAGCTCTCTTCATTCCCGGGAAGAGCGGCCTGTCACTCATTCCACGCCGGGATTCCCGGGAGCGCTCCCATTTGCGATACCCTACGAAATACGTGTTAATTTTGGACAATCAGATTTTTGCCTTCTAAACGTAGCTTTGAAAGCCCACAATTATGTAGGAGTACAAAATGAAAAGTGTTGTAGTGTTGTCAAAAGAGTCTTCCCGTCAATTTGGGTCAACTCCTACATTCCATATTTCAACATCGCTGAACACGAAGAGACAAGAGACGTGCAGAGAATATAAGAAATGAAGGAAATAGAGGGCGTAATGAAATCACTGCCCTCTAATAGGTCTGGGGGAGGGAAATTGCATGTTTTCCTTTGGAATAAGGTCATATATATAATGGCACCTTTCAAGACATGATGTCCATTTCTATACTTTTCTTCTGATGGGCTCTTGCACTTGCAGCCTATGTAACTCCCTTTTTTCGTAGTAGTTGAGAAATCACTATTGTTCTTGCTGGAACGCTAGTTGAGCTATAGTTTTCGCATTACGTATTATGCATCCTAACTGAACTGTTGCTCTAGTCTATTTATCTCGCAGCTGAAACATATTCCGCAATGACGAAATAGCACGTAAAAATGAGAGACCAGGGTGACATCCAAGGGTGAAACGCGTAATAGGAATAACAGTTCAGTTAGGATGCGTAATAGTATACATCGCTTCAAGAATGACCATATTCATAATGATGCTTCTTCTTCTTCTCATTCTTTTCCTAACAATATCACCCGCCGATGCGTTCTGTCACGAAGTGTTGTGCAAATGGAAGTGCTTGGTGAGACTTAGTATGGAGTAGTATTGGAAGATTTTATGTGAAATCGGGTATGTTTCACTGACACTATTTCGAAGCTATATCTCTTCAGTGAAACATAACTGATCTCGCGTACAAATTATCGATCGTAGTATAGTGAGTTACTAAATTCTTATTGCTAGCTTAACTCAGTGGTATATTGGCCCTGTAATGCTATATTTCATGTTGTTAATATGGTTCATAAATTCTTCTTTTCAGTCCGACATTGCGAACTGCCTGGCCGGAATGTGCATGTGTTACTGACAAGAACTTGATTGAAGATGCCGATCGGCGAGCCGTTGAGTATTTAAAATACCAAACGAGCCGCTCAGCGGTGCAATTTCGTAAAATATTGCTATTTTTTGTCGATTCAACGAATCTGATTCCTAATTCCACAACAATATTAAACAACATAAATAATACATGCGAACATTGAAAATCGGCGCTATTTGTACAGCGAACAATGCTCACTGCTCCTATATTCGCATTATCATGTGAATACATAAGAAATTGTTGATGAATGCGTTTGTTGCAATATGATCTGGATGTGTTGAAACATAAGCGATAATTTAGCCGTACTAGCTGCCAACCATACTATAGAGATCCCTTTCATTCACCCTATTCGCTGAGATGTATTAGCCATTCAAATGGAAACTGTTCGTGTAACCTGATTTTCCAATAAATAGTGCAAGTGAAGCATATTCAAAAGCTCGAGTCGGAGGTCAGGCACACGACGAAATGGTACGTACTAGTGAAGGCAGAATGAGTGGGAAAAATGTATTCCATCTCTCTGCGCCTCGTTCAATCGGTCGTGTCTGGTGTATAGATACGACCGGTTGAACAAGACGTAGAGAGATGGAATGCACTTCTCCCACTCATTCTACCTTCACTAGTACGTGCATAAATATACTATGAGAGTGACTGTCTGTCAAAAACTTTTACGAGCGTACTTGGTGTAACATTATCGTCAGTCCGCACATGGTATATCTGAATGTGCGCGGAGAGGGTGGCACGAAAGAAGAAGCCGTGACAGCGAAATTGTTTTATCGAAACATCACATCGCGACTAAAACACATAAATTCAAAGAAAACCAACTATTAGGACCGTAAGTCCATGGCACTCGGTTATCAGTTGGTATTTAGAATGCAAGGGTAGTTGAATAGTACTTACAATTAGTAAACGATTAATGATGGATAACTTTATTAAAGGGTGTCGTTAATGGGACGTTATTGCCAGCCGTTCATTTCTAGGCACTCCATTCCATTCCAAGCGGTTGTCTCACACTTAGCAGAGACGACCGCTTGGAATGAAGTTAGACGGCTAGAAATGAACGGCTGTCAATAACGTCCCATTAGCGACACCCTACTTTATTATCTTACAAGGAAGAGCGATGTACTATTGAAGAAAGAGTGTATGAGGGTGATGCGTCATGAGACGCTCTTGGCTTTTATAAATGCTCACAGAATGTTGTGACCATGGGGGCAAAGCGGGAGAAAGAGATGCGGGTGAAAGTCTCATCTTCACACATAGAAGAAATACTGTCAATTCCCCCCCCCCCATTCAGTTTGAAACTGCCACACATTTACTGTTAAAACTGCTAATATTGGCGGTTTCAAAATGACGGAGGGAGATTGGCAGTTTGAAATTGCCAATATCGACAGTTATTTTTATGTGTGCACATCAACATTGCGAAGTTCAATACGAACGGCTGGAATTGAGAATACTAAACGGGGCTTCAGTGACACTTTTCGATTTCCGAGAGTGTAATCGATTCCAGTGAATACGTTATCAGGGCCGCCATGCTCAGCCACAGTTTCTTCTCCCATTACACGTTTTAACGTCGCAATATCGAGGCCTCTAATAACCATCGCAAAGTCGATAGTTTTCTCAGCAGTGCAGCTCTCCAGCAACGTCTTAATCGCCGAACATTTAACGTTTATAATGATTTATTTATTCTTTTTTCATAAGGCCACAGTTGAAATATATGCGCGAAACAAGGTAAATCGCTGCGGACCCCTAGTGTTAATTTTTTAAAAAGTTATCGTAAGCAAAGACAATCGCTCCGTGGAAATTAGACGATTGAGAAATGTACTTTACTGCCGCTTTAGAAACCCTAATTTGTACCATTGTTATGTAGCAATTATGGTTGGCAGTTTGCAAGCGAGGTGAGTAGTTACGTTTCATGGAAGCTATGTAACGTTGATATATAGAGTCAGTGAAACATAACCGATTTCGCATACTTACAAATTGTCAAGCCTAGTAGCAATCATACCCCCACTCCCCACCTTTGCAGAAATCGTCGTTAATCCATTGCGCTGGAATTTTGGCCGTTCGTCTAATGGTCAGGGGCACGCTTTTCTTGAAGAGTTTCGCGAATGCTTCTTCTCTTGGAATACGAGCCAAGTCGCAGCTAATCTTAATGCTGGTAGCAAAGGTGTCTATTGATTGCTGCACCCGTGCAAGACCTTGCACTGTGACTCTTTCACGTAGGATGACCTTTACCTGAATTTGATACTACACTTTACAGTTTAAAGGAGCCACAAAGGGAGATATATTTGCATGCACTTTCGGGATCACTTCTCTGCATTCCCCCACTTCCTCTTCGTCAGAGCGGTCTACTCTGACAACGAGAGAGTAAGGGAATTGGAGAGAAGTGAACCCGAAAGTGCATGCAAATAAATCTCCCTTTGTCGCTCCTTTAACGCTTTTCTCAAGATCAGCAAGCAGTGCCATTAGATGGTGATTAGTAGTGTGGGGTAGTCGATCCCATTAGCAAAAAGACACTACTTTTCGCCCCTCCGTCTTTCATTTCCTCTCGTCTTGTGCGGTCGTTTTTCCATTGGGATCGAGGGGAATCGACGATGGTCCACGAGTCCAACCTGATTGCCTGTCTAGCCTTGTTCTCCTTCCGATGACGGTAGAGCACTACATCTCTAATGGCGCGCTTGGATCACGCATGTGGACCAAGCGATCCGTCTCTCTTCTCTCCTTTCCTTCTCTGGTCTCTCTCCGTTAGATAACATCACACTTGGCAAGGCCCATGAAACTTGACTGGCTAAACTCCATCGTTGGATAAAATCGATGCGATAGGGAAACGCCTAGCACTCTATCCTACTCCTGACACAAATAATTAGATACATACTAGATTAGGACTAGGGTTGGCTGTTAGTGTACGAAATCAGTTATGTTTCACTGACTCTATAAATATAAGTTATATAGCATTCGTGAAACATAACTGATCTCGTACACTAACTGCCAACCCTAATTAGGACAGAAGCCAGTAGCTTACTGATGGTTACTGATAATTTATGATGAATTGACGCGCCGGGAATGAGCTAACCCACTCAAATCCCTTACTATACGTACAGGCACATCAAGCCCCTTTAGGTGTCGCTTATGCTTAGTTAGATCTAAAATTATTAGTACAATTACGTAGCGCATCGCAAATGGGAAATTATTGACAGCCGTTCATTTCTCGCCGCCTATTCTCGACATCGCGATGGTCACCGCAATGTAGAGAAGGACGCTAAGGAATGAAGTCAGACGGACAGAAATGAACGGTTGTCAATTATTTTTCATTTGCGACACCCTACAACTACGCCTTCACATGAGAATGAATCTTGGTGTACGGGCTACAAAGCGGAATCCTGCTGTAAATGTTGATAGAAATATTAGTGCAGTTCAAGTAATACAACTCGATTGCATTGGCGCCTTCGAACTTTGCTATGATATTTGGACTTGGGAACGGAATCCAAGCAGAAGTGCACATATCTGCCGTCTAATTTCCTCGGAGCGGTTGTCTCTCTCACGTGATAGACAACAGCGTCGAGGGGGAATTAGGCAACAGAAATGTGCACTTCTTCTTGTATTCCGTTCCCTAATTGGGATCCATTCATCAACATCGACCACTGTTTCTTCTTCCAACATGTAAATCGGAGCTTAGTGATGGCTATTGTTTCTAAATCAATAGTAAAATGCATTTTCCATCCTTCTATTCTCCGCGGAGCCGTGCGATAGATAACCGTTCCGAGTGGTAATGCACTTTACTATTGATTTAGAACCCTAGTGATAACGAAATGCTCCTCCACCAGCATTCAAAGGTCAATCAACTTGTCTTTAGTGGGGCATGTAGCATTATAGTTTGCAATGCTTTAGCTAGCGTGTCAGATCGTTGAAGCATTAAAAAAATCGCTTTTAGGCTGAAAAGCAGTGTAAAACGTTTATTAGTTTAGTAACAATATGATTTAAAATAATCATAGAACAAAGCATCCGTGTCAATATTGCTGACTCTTCACTGCGTGTAGGTTTCTTTCCTGTGATCGTCAGATACAGTTCTGAACCTCGAACGCAATCGTGCAAATTAAGCATTGTGAGGAAATCAGCTTGAATGGCATTGTGAGCTGAACACGACAATATCATTTGGAGTTGGAAAGATTCCTACTATGGTGTGGCTCGTGGTGACTTTAGTGCATTCGACGTGCCTCTACTCTCCGAGGAGCGGTTGTCTATCGAATGCAGAGACGACAGCTCCTCGG
>JACMIF010004969.1:0-11386 GCA_014805445.1 Diplogasteroides magnus | reverse complement strand
GCGACCAAATATGCGCCTATCAGCTTTCCAATTCGTCTTCTCTTACCACCTTTGAGCTCCGCACCGGTTACGGGTTTCGGAAAACCTAAAATCCGGCTGCGAAAGTGGTGTGGGAATGGTGCGTCGAGTGCATGAACAAAAATGGTCTGTATTTTCACAAAAGTCGCCCTCACTCGATTCCAGACCACAAGTGATTTTGACGGTTCAGAATGGCTTTTCGGAAACTTCGTAATCATCAAAGTTTTAATTCTGATTTAAACCTGGTAGGTATTGCGCAAGCAAGGGTTCCCAGCTAGTTCAATGTTATGAACAAATAAGACAGCAATGGTCTTTCACGCTATAGTGTTGAAATGAATATTTGCGCTGTGCTGATCCGTCTGTGCATTTCACCATGTTGGCGCAAGTGTTCATGACGCATTTGGCTTTCGCCTATTCGATAACTCATATTTCTTCGCCCGTGGCCATCATGAAAATTGAAGTCGCAAGGAACTTTGAAACATCATCAGTTGGGATCAATGTCCCCCCCCCTTTTTAACGCTCCTGCCTAGACAGAAGCTTTCCAAAATTTTAGATACTAGCCACTTCACGCGAAGGGCTGAAGTGAATCTGCACCTCAAACTTGGGATATTAATCCAACGAACAACCGACAAGATCAACTCTTATCTCCATTGAGCTCCGTACCGGTTACGGGTTTCGGAAAAACTATAAACTGGCTGCGGACATAGTGAGCCTCTACTCGCGGGTGTCTGTGAGACATGAATCAATGGCGGTTAGGGCTTTCATTTTGGCTATTTCCTCCCATTTGGGGCATTGTCTCACGTTGGTGGGGACACGATGGGGTCGTTGTCCCCCCAGCTTGTATTTTTCCCCTATATCCCGGGGCGACCAAATATGCGCCTGTCACCTTGCCAATTCGTCTTCTCTTACCACCTTTGAGCTCCGCACCGGTTACGTGTTTCGGAAAACCTAAAATCCGGCTGCGAAAGTGGTGTGGGAATGGTGCGTCGAGTGCATGAACAAAAATGGTCTGTATTTTCACAAACGTCGCCCTCACTCGATTCCACACCACAAGTGATTTTGTCGGTTCAGATAGGCTTTTCGGAAACTCTTCGTATTCATCAGTTTTGTTTTAAACCTGGCAGGTATTACGCAAACAAGGGTTTCCAGCTAGTTCAATTTTGTGAATGATAGGACCGCCATGGTATTTTGCGCTATAGTGATGAAATGAATGTTTGTGCCGTGCTGATCCGTCTGTGCATTTCATCATATTGGCGCAAGCGTCCACAGCGCACTTGCTTTTCGTCCGTTCAAGCACCTAACTTCACTTCGCTGTATCTAATGAAATATAAAGTTGCAAGGGACACTGAAACATAAATCAGCTGAAATAACATATTTTCCTATTTAACGCCCCTGCCTAAACAGAACCTTTCCTAAATTTTGGGTACTAGCCACTTCATGAGAAGGGCTGAGGTGAATGAGTACCTCATACTTGGGATTTTAATCCAATGGAGAAAGGACAAGGTGATCCTGTAGCAATCGAACTTCGCACCGATAAATGCGTCCCTGCTATTCTCCATATTTGTTGCCTCGTTGGGGTCGCGCGAACGCAGCCCCTCACGCAAAAATGTAGCTGTTGGCCAACCCCAACTCGGAGCTGCCATACAGGTCAGCGAGTCCGAAAGTGCAATGGACTCGCCTCACCGTAGAGGTCCCGTCTTTGTGATCACGAGAGCCTCCCAGCCAGGTAAGTTTAAAGGCGACCCAGAGAGGAACGCCTATTGCCTCACTGCATCGCACACGCGCCGGGTTCCAATTAAGGGGGTTGGCCAGCCAAGGGGGGAACAGAGAGGGAGAGGGAAGAGAGCGGTCTCTGCTCTCTCTCTCTCCTCTCTTGTCGTGTCGTACTACAGTGAATAGGGGAGGTGGGGGTGGTCCGTCTGATGACACTCCGAAAACGCGCCCTCTCTAGCAGAACATTTCTCATGCTACGTCTCTTCATTGCTTCTTGCCCCTAGCACAACTGTCTGTCCGTTAGACAGCATATCCAGATCGGAGACGAACCTTCCTCATTATTTGTCGATTCCCTTTGCTCCCCGATCGTTCGATCTTTCGACCCTCCGACAAACGGGCACTCTCTAACGGGTTATTCCACTCGCTGTGTCTCTTCGACGTTTCTTGTCTCCCTTGCACAACTGTCTGTCCGTTAGACAGCATATCCAGAGCGGAGACGAACCGCCTCGGGTTCGTATATAAGGCTGTCTATCAAATCTAGAGGCAATCGCCCCGAGCGAATTAGATGATTAACAAATGCACTTTACTACCTATTTAGAACCCATATTGTGTATCTAACGGTCACTTTATTAGCCAAGACAGTATATTTTCAAAAATTACATAACTTGCAATGGGAGTCATGGTCAACGGTTGAGTCTGCCGTCGAAAATGATTGACAGTTTGACTACTTTATGGGTTATGTTTCACAAGAGGTATATCCTCAAATATCTTCAAAGTATTGAAACATAACCGAAAATGTTGTCAAACTACCAAACAAACTGTCGACTTTTTAATTTATCCCTTGGGCTTCTTCAGTTCTCCTGTATTTCGTTTTCACTCACTTCACAACTTCGCAAGAGTGTGTACAACAGTACAGACATCGAAACGCATATTTCTAACCTCCCTGTTCTAGTCCGAGCGGTCATCTTTCAACCTCAAAGACAACCGCTCGGACGAGAATAGGTAGGTTAGAAATATGCGTTTCGAGGTCTGAATACAACATGAATGGAGTGACCCATAGTCATGGGCCATAGACCCGGCCTTCTTATATACCACACGAGCAGGTTTTATCTCTGATCTGGTCGTACTCTCTACCAGACATGATGCTGCTTAGAGACTACAAAGAGGTAGAAGAGGAAGACAATTAATATCCTTCGAGTGTGTACGCTCATGTCGCACACCAGAAAGGACGGAGAGACAAAATGTTGGCAATGTGCCATAATCCTGGCCTCTTTCTTGACTGAGTATCGAATCCGATGGCGATGCGTCTCCGATCTGGATATATTCTCTAACGGTCAGACAGTTGTGCTAGGGACAAGGAGCAATGAAGAGATGCAGAGAGTGCAATAACCCGTTAGAGAGTGTCAGTTTATCGGTGGGTCACCTCGACCGAAAGAACAAAGGCGATCTACAACTGTTGCTCTAGTCTATATATCTCCCATTTGAAACATATTCCGAAACTACGAAATAGCACGTAAAATGAGAGATCAGGGTGGCATCCAAGTGTGAGACGCGTACAAGGAATAACAGTTCAGATAGGATACATAATATGTGTCGCAGTTTTTATTCGCAGTATAGGCGTGTCTTTTAGTGCATTCGTCATGTCTCTACGCTCTCAGTAGAGACCGCCAAACGAATACTATTCGAATACCAAAGTGCATTCCCTTTCTGTAAGTCATTCCGAGTGGTTGTCTCTCACTGCGCATAGACGACCGCTCGGAATGACTTTGAGAAAGGGAATGCACTTTGGTAGTCGATTGGTATTCGTTTGAGGTCTCTAGTAATGTTTCTAAACCGGTAATGTTATGCGAGAAAGTGCAATTCTCAGTCGTCTAATCTCAGCGGAGCTGTTGTCTGTCTCATAAGAGAGACGACCGCTCCGAAGGAATTAGACGAATGAGGAATGCATAAAATTACCGGTTTAATAACATTAGTATCTAGCTCTCAGCTTGGGCTGTTTCTGCGTTTTTCATTTCGAATGTTCTCGAATGACAGCATTCACCGCAATGATGAATTGTAACTTTCCAGACTCCATATGCCCGATTACGGCAGTTGAGTATACGGTAGGCAAGGGTTACGGTACCTTCTATGTGTCAGAGAATATGTAGAACATCTCGAACAATGAGCAAAACACTTTACAACATTGCAAAAGTCATAATCCCCACTGAGCATCCGATCCAAGTACTAGTTGAGTCCTTCGTCGTTTAAAGAAGCAGTAAAGGGAGATTTATTTGCATGCACTTTTGGATATCAGTCTCTCCAATTCCCTTACTCTCTCGTTGTCAGAGTAGACCGCTCTGACGACGGGAAAATGGGGGAATTGGAGAGACTGATACCCAAAAGCGCATGCAAATAAATCTCCCTTTACGGCTTAAACTTGCCAGATCGGACGACGTGGCTCGCAAGCTCGCCCTTCTGGCCGTAACCAGAGACTTTTCGCATCCTATCTGGACAATTAAGATCCCCCGAGAGTGTACGCTCATATCGCGTACGGGAAAAGACGGAGACACAAAATGTTGGCAATGTGCCATAATCACGGCCTCTTTCTTGACTGAGTATCGACTCCGATGGCGATGCGTCTCCGATCTGGATATACTCTCTAACGGTCAGACAGTTGTGCTAGGGACAAGGAGCAATGAAGAGATGCAGAGAGTGTAATATCCCGTTAGAGAGTGTCAGTCTATCGGAGGGTCGAAGGATCGAGCGGTCGGATAAGAGCGGCGATCGATAGGTGTCGTATGCGAATACGGTTCGTCTCAGATCTGACCTCACTCTCTAGCAAACAGACAGTTGTGCCAGGGACAAGACGCAGTAAAGAGATGCACCGAGTGCAATAACGCGTTAGAGAGTGCCCGTTTGTCGGAGGGTCATCTGGACAGGATGATCGGGGAACAAAGGGCGGGTCGGTAACAGCGGAGAATCTAGAGATAATGAGGAAGGTTCGCCTCCGATCTGACCATACTATCTAGCAGTCAGGCAGTTATGCTGGGGACAAGGCGCAATGAAGGGGACGTAGCAAGAGAAATGTTCTGCTAGAGAGTATGCATTTATCGGAGAGTCATCAGACGGACCACCCGCCTCCCCTTGTATTCACGGTGGTACGACACGACAAGAGAGGAGAGAGACAGCAGAGACCGCTCTCTCCCTATGGCACGGGGAATTCTGGGCGTATTAAGCTTCTTTGATAAATTTTACCTTCCCAATTTGCTATGTTCTTGACGCTAAAAATGTGATCGTTTAGAGTTGCGCTTCCTGTGGATAACGTTTATGAATTGCACAGTTTATAACTAATAGACTACTACCCTTGATCCCCTGAAATTGTAATTTGCAAAATTGTGATCCTTGTGTAAACATGTGCTGTTGCAGTGCTATTAAAACAGGCAATAAATTGATAAGAATCTCACGACATCGCATCAGATTTCGACGTGAGAATGCACACACCAAAACAGAGCAATTAATGCACGTGAAAATGCGCGTCATGTTGTGATTTGATGAAGTGACGACGGGCAGAAAATGCGAGCACTATTTACGCCGAATTTGTGAAATGGGTATTCGCGCCATGTTGACGACGATAACGCTTAAGCGTCGGTCCACGATATTTCAGGGGTCGTGTGGAGCAGTGATAAAATAACGATGATTTCCAGAGAGCGAAAGATCGCCCTTCGATCGTGTTATTAGCTACTCATTCAAGTCCTATTAGACCACAATTTAGACGCACACACCAACCTTGAGATAACTTATAGTCTATATAGTAGGGTGTCGCGTACGAGACGTTGTTGACAGCCGTTCGTTCCTATTCGTCTAACTTCCCAGCGGTCTTCTCTGTGAATTGAGAGACAACCGCTAGAAGTGAACGGCTGTCAATAACGTCTCGTAAGCGACACCTTACTATATATTTTGAAGCAGTGTTTCGATAGATGGAAGAAGTGGCTGCTTTAATCAATATGTTGTCTCTACCCAGAAAGGGAGCGGGAATGGACTCTTTTCATTCGAGTTTGGTTTGTGGTCCGATCGAATATCCACTGCTTATCAAGAAGTGTTTCGAATACAAATGCAGACATGCATGACGTCACATCACAGAGCATTGCACGAAAGTGAATGATTGAATCTTTAGTACGCGCTCGTGTGAAGATTGACTCAAATATTGACAGCCGTTCATTTCTAGCCGTCTAACTTCATTCATGGTGATAGCCTCTGCGAAGGAAGAGACGACCGCTAGGAATAATGTTAGGCGGCTAGAAATGGACGGCTGTTCATATCTGAGTCGTTTCACGGTCTCTAATACCAACGTTATGTTCCTTGTTTCTGTCTTCTTCGTTTCAAGTTTCCGCTCGGTGCGTTGGCCATAAATAAACCAGGGTCCCTAAATATGTAGGTAAACATTGTATTTGACATTCATCTTGAAACACAATTTTGTCACGGAGTCCTTACATTATATGGTTGCTGCTAGAGATCGCGAATCGCATGTCAATCGCCTTTCAAAGTGCATACGTTGTCTCAAATTCTTCTCCGAGCTGAGCGGTTGTCTATTAGTTGAAAGCGGCAACCGCTTGGGGAAGCATCGGAGAGAGCGGATGCACTTCGACATGAGATTGGTATGCGATTCACGGTTTCTAATTGCAATATTATCGTGCGCACTAGCCGATTTGCCTAATAGTCTTAGAAAAGCCCAAAGTCCATTCCAATCTCTATATGGCATTTCATCGAATGTCACACGCTCAGCGATAACGCGGACCAAATTTTCTTTGCCAATATCAAGTTTACATGTTTATTGATGCTATCACTTGTTACCTTACTCTTAGCTAAAGTAGTGATGGCGATTCGAGCCCTAACATCCACAGCAACTAAGAACTGTATTGGAAACCAGCGAAAGCGTTGGACGGTTCAAAACCCGAACCCTATAGATCCAAAAGGTCGCGTCTTCATAGTTTGCACTAATGTCAGTACCCGGAATGCTGACAGTCAGGGAGCATCTCTGCATCGCGAGTGACGGCATCAATTAGGTGTTCAAAATCGGTGAATCAGTCGTCATTCTTCTCCGCAGCGCGGTCGTCTCATTCCGTTATAGACAACAGCGCTGCGGAGAAGAACGACGGCAAATCTACCGATTTTGAACTCTTGGTATCGAGTAGGTGCCCATATATTGGCATTCTAATCCCCTTATCTCCTCTAATCGGTTGGGTATCATTGCGAGAGACCACGGACCGGAGGAGAGTGGAGAGGATAGAATGGCCGACACATAACGATGACACTGATCAGGCAGAAACGCCTCATAAAAATTGTGCGAATGTGTCTGTTAAGAGCTGCACGCGGTCCTTTTTATGCAGGGCGATGTAATTGGGAATGCTAGCTCTTTATCAAGAAAGCTCATTTTAAAATTCTAAAACATTTCATTTTAAAAGGTGGAACGATTCGCGTACTAGTGTATTATGCATCCTAACTGAACTGTTGCCCTAGTCTATATATCTCCCAGTTGAAACTTACTTCTCCGTTTCCACTTCGTTACAACTCCGATGTAACTGTAGTTTGAACTGCGGAGCAGACAGGAAATCGGGTTTATCGGTGCTAGATATGGTAAAGAAGGCAGTGCATGATTACTGGCACTCGTGGTATGCGGAGTAGGAGATATGTTATTGTCGAACCGTCTGGCCCTGGCCAATTAGGTGTTCCATCTCCCCGACTATGGTATCTATACGTTTCCGTACCTTGGAGTTAATATGCTCCTGGTCGAGCTTTCTATCTTGAACATAAAGACCAGACTTCGGATGGTTGATCCGTCACTTCGCTAACTCGCTAATCGAGCCTAGCCGGCGAATGACCGGTATGTGTGCGCTAAGGATGGTAGCAATGGTTGTTATCGAGTTACACTGTCTGGCCCCTGGGCATGCATTGCCGCAGTAGTTCTATCAGCCTTAACTCTCCGTCCTCGTAATAAGGGAACACGCCCGATCCTGTTCATCCATAGTGGGCAGTGATGATGCCCGGACTTCATCAAGCTCTAGTTGAGAGCCGATATTGTTAGATGCAGCAGTTGATCAATACATTCCAATATCTTACTGTATCAAATAGTTTCATCTCATGATGGGCCGACGCCTAACTGGTGAACTATGTGTGAGCCAGTCCGTCGCCACAGGGAATAATACAGGAACCTTAGTGACTAATACGCTTTTGTTGTGAACTATAACTTAGACGGTCTCTGGTCCCCAGCGAGTGTTCGGTCCAGGGGTAGTAAGCTCTCTTGAGGCAGAAAACTCACTACCCATCTGATGATACCAGGGACTTAAGGCCCGTCCAAGGAAAGAAAAAGCCCTGCTGCGGACTGTGGATCCCACTAGCATAAGCTGTTTGTGTGACATGTATGTAGCCTACTGTATTCGTAAGCTCGCTCTGATTAGAATGTGACGGGTGCTGGGAGCCTTCGAGCCTTACAATCATCATCTTCGTACAACCCTAACCGACCAATCAAATGTTAATGCCGACGCCGTTTATAGCACTCGGGAAGTGCCCAAAACCCTTGGGCCCGTGAGTATCAGCCTTTATCAAACGACAACTGTAATATAGTATCGATGTGAGTGCGACTACAGCAAGGACTATCCCCTCTTAACCTCCTCTTAGCCTAAGCGTAGTATAAGTACCATAATCCTAAGCTTACCTTACGTATCATAGCCTCAACTGCTTCGCCGACCGCACGATACCTATGCTCAGCATCAGCCTAGCATACGGGGCAAACCCACCTGCGAGGTTGCAAGTCAATTATCACTTCGCGGTCTCGGAGAAATGTGGATTGGTTGGAGAGGCATGACGCATCGCTCTTCTGCACTGCCTGGTAACCCGTATGTGATCAGCGTCACTAACAAGTCAGCTAACACTTGTGATCAGTACCCGGATCCGTTGTGTCAATGCATGGCTACATAGGAGGAATTCTGTCCGACGACCAATGTGAGTTCTAAGACGACAATCATCGTGAGGCACCAATGCCCATTTGACACTTAGGAGGTAGGGGCTATCCCGCTTCCAAAGCCTGAACCTAGCTATAATCTGGGGTATATGGTTAGAAAATCAGAACCGGGATGTGCCTTGCTTTTGGCAAAACAGAGCAACTGCCTGCACTCTGACGCAGTAGAGGAATAGTAACGAAAAAAAAAAACCTTTTCGAGCTTTCGGGAGCCTACTCGCCACTCTCGGCCAACCTAACGAGGGAATACAATCTTGGCGAGGCCCGATCTGTATCAACCCGTGTCGATGCGGCACTATCTCGTACCCCTGGGAAAGAACCCTGGTCACGGCCCGAACCTTGATCCAATACGTACTAGAAAACCTGCGGAAGGGAATAGTCGAAATTTATGACCAGTGTCAGGACAACTGTGCATAACCTCACAGTACAGTACCAAAGGGACAGAAACACGTGGATAGGGCTAGAGCCCGCATCTGATCCGTATTAAGGAGTCACTACTATACGTCGAAATGATACTCATCCTGACCACTGCCAGAGTAACTGTGCACCGGGCGCTGTATGATAGGGAGGAAAGCTTGGCCAGTGCCAGTACCCGGATTTGATCCGTACTTGGACGTCCTTATTATACATGTAGGGGATTATACATCTCCTGACCAGTGTCAGAGCAACTGCACACCGCCTTGCGGCCCAGTACAATCATGAAAGAAACCTGGCCCGCGCCAGAACCCGGATATAATCCGTACCAATAAGTACTAGACATGGGATGGGCTGATAAATATCCTGACCAGTGTCAGAGCCTATCGTGGCACTTTGCAAATGAGTACTAAACGGGGAAGGGGCTGATAAATATCCTGACCAGTGTCTGAGCCTGTCGTGGCACTTTGTAAATGAGTACTAAACGTGGAAGGGACTGATAAACCTCTTGACCAGTGTCAGAACCTGTCAAGGCACTTTTCAAATGTGGGAGAAAAAACTCTGGCAACGCCAGAGCCCGGATCTAATCCGTACCACGGGGTATACAATATCTGTAAGCCTGGGGCAATTGCGAAACCGGCATGATAATGCAAACAAATGAATACCTCAACATAGCCTTGCAGCATGACGCCCAGACAAATCTCCGGCCAAAAACCATTGTAGCCTTGCAGCAAGGCGCCGAGGCACTACTCCAGCCAAAAACCATTGTAGCCTCGCTTGCATCGCCGTGAAGAACCGATTACCTGAGTCGATTATTCGTTAAAAGCATGGGAAAGCTGCCGAAAAAATAACTTTCAAAATTTTGGAAAGGAATAAAGTAAAATTCGGTCCACCTGAGCCTGTTTCTCCAAACAGGTATGCAGCATAGGGGTCTTATCGACCCTACAATACGTAAAAACACTTAAATAGGTTAAAACACACGAAAAAACAACATCTACACTAACAAACAACGTAAAACCCTGCACAAAAACCCTAGAATGACGACACCGACGCGAACCAATCGCGTCATACCTCAAACACGCCAGATGCACATCGAGTGC
Source organism: Diplogasteroides magnus (assembly GCA_014805445.1). NCBI lineage: Eukaryota > Metazoa > Nematoda > Chromadorea > Rhabditida > Diplogasteroididae > Diplogasteroides > Diplogasteroides magnus. The sequence goes on along the minus strand of JACMIF010004969.1, from coordinate 1,147 downwards.
GCCAGCACCTAGGGTTCAAACTACTAAATATTCCGCAATGACGAAATAGCACGTAAAAATGAGAGACCAGGTTGGCATCCAGGTGTGAGACGCGTACTAGGAATAACAGTTCTGATAGGATGCATAATACACTCGTTCCGACTGCTTTGTTGCCAAGTGACAACTAGGGTTTCATAATCGGTAGTAAAGTGCATCCGTCTAATCCACTAGGGTCGGTCCATCTGTCAAAAGAAGAGACAGCCGAAAAAAAGGAAATGAGAAATGCACTTTACTACCGATTTAGAAACCCTAGTGACAACTAGTGCGGACTTCTCGTTTTCGGAAGCATAAATCCATTCTCATGTCTTCTTTCTTCCTCATTGCTAGCACGTATCATAACTTAAGACGCATTTTGTCCAAGGGTCGAGGAGGGGCGGTCACGAAAATTCAAAATGTAGCTAGAACCATGAAACTTGGTGTGTATGTACCCCTAGTGACTGGAAGTGCACCACACCAGTGAGAACCGGATCCGGACCTAATTCACGGTTCCTGACCCGGATTCATGTCGAAAGTTCGGAAAGTCATAACTTCGTTCAAAGTGGAGCTACAGGGCTGGCGAAACAATATTCTTGCTCCTCGTGGTAAGATCTGCAAAAATGGTCTCAGGAGTCGAGTTCGTAAATCTACTTCTAAGCGCGTTTTTGGTGATGCAGCCTTGGATAGTGCTGATTTTTCAGCAAAATCGTTGAGTGCGAAGGCTGGATTACTGCTTATTTTATGCTTTATATATAGGGTAACCCAACGCACACTAGCCTGCTCCAAATATACCGATCATGCATAGTGAAAACGGTGTTTTCCTTATTTTGACCCCTTCCAGCAACAGGCACCATGTACAACTGAGAAAATCATAACTTCCTTCTACATCAATATTTTTCCACGTTCTTCATTCCATTCGAACCGCCAAGTTCCTACCTATGAAATATTTTTTAGAGCTACCAGAAATATATTTTTTTGGGAAAAATATTATTGAAAACATTAAATTTAACATAATCTCTTTTTCATTCTTGTGAATGGTGGCCATAATTGCCTGTGGAATGTCCACGTTTTTATTATTGAGGATTATTCCCCTTGAAATTCTCTACAAGATAAAATGTTAAAAGTTTCGAAA
>JACMIF010004965.1:0-11395 GCA_014805445.1 Diplogasteroides magnus | reverse complement strand
GACAACGAAATGTAGTGTCTTTTGCTTCCATTGAGGAAAAAAGACATTACATTTCGTTGACTGCGTCTTTCATTCTCCTTTCGTCCAGCGCGCTCGTTTTCCTAACACCCTCGATTCCACTCGATTCTGTTAGCAAAACGACCGCGCAAGATAGAAGTAAATGAGAGACGCGGAGACGAGATTTAGTCTTTTTGCTAATATACTCGATCCCCCCCACACTATTGACAACCGTTCATTTCAAGCCGTCTAACTTCATTCCTAGCGACCGTCTCGCAGTTCGCAGAAGCGACCACTAGGAATAAAGTTTGACGACGAGAAATGATCGGCTGTCAATAATGTCCCGTTAGCGACATTTTAGGTTAAAATAGTAGAAATAAACTCACGATCTTCAGCCGCTCCTCGTGGGTCATCTTGACGAATCGGTGCATGAGCGTCTCCTGCTCCGTCCACAGTTCCGTCCTCACACAGTAGGACTTGCCCCCGATGCACACCCGCACGAACGTCTCTTGGGAGGTGCCCGCAACGACGGCGGTGTCTGAATACAATACAATTTGTCCGTATCAGAGCATACTCTTTGGGGATCAAGGGCAGTCCTCGATTAAGTAGTCATATTCGACTAGGCATATATGCGGTGTCTAAAATATATTTTAGCGGAGCTGGTGCACGAACTTCTTCGAGTATTGTGCATCCTAACTGAACTGTTTCTCTAGTCTATTTATCTCCCAGCTGAAACATATTCCGCAATGACGAAATAGCACGCAAAAATGAGAGACCAGGGTGGCATCCAAGGGTGAGACCACGGCGATTCAACCAATTGCATAAGCGAGGCTCACCAAAAATCTGCACCATGCACTCGCCACATCACAACTGCTGTGATGCGACTTGGCATTTGAGCAAAGCTTCCGCGCTTGCAATGCTAAACTTTTCAAAGAGCTTATCTAGACAAAACTCCGCACACGAGCCGGGGTCTGATAAAATGGATTGGGGACGGAACACGTAAGGAAGAGTGCAATGGGGAAGAGCGCATCTGTGTAATTTCAAGGTGAAAATGTATGTTTCACTACTTGCTAATAAGCGCCCATTAATTTCGTCCGGTGAATTCCGCTGACGATCAGCTGATGTATTCGCCGGACGACTTTTGGTATTTGTCGCTTCACGGCAAGGCTGAATTGCCGTGAGACGCGTACAAGGAATAACAGTTCAGCTAGGATGCATACTATAAGGTGAAAGCGCCACTTGCTTGGGGGGCCAATAAACGGCACCTTCCTTGCCGCTCACTGACGTTTCTCCTATTTATAGTGGGCATTCATTATATTCGAAAAAGTTCGTGCTACAGCACCATTAAATAATTTGGTTTATTCCAGCTTTCCCCCTTCCTTTGCACCGTGGTATGAATATCCCATGTTATTTACCTCGAAAACTGGGCAGAAATAAATTACCTATGAGCGTTCCTGTTGTGTTTTGCGCTCACGTGAAATCTGTGCAAGTGAATTTTCCATGCGGTCTTCTGAATGTTCCCCTGTACAAAACAGATCCCTGCACGGGACTAGGGAACGACGTATGGATCGTTTTTCGTCCGAGCGCACCGGTGAGCCATATTCCCTTTCGCACGTCATAGACGACAGGTCGAATGAGAGCACGGACAAAAGTCAGTCCAAATGCCGTTCCCTACACGGGACCTCTTCCTCCTCTATTATGCCCGCTGAGACTCATCCCCATTCTACTCTAAACACTTGCGCCATTATAGTGAAATGGCCAAATGCGCCATCATTGCGCAGCGTAAGTGTCCATTTCACCATTACGGCACAAGGGTCCATAGCGATGTGCCGTTCGAGTGTCCCCCTGCACAAAACAGGCATGCACGGGACCTATTCCTCCTCTATTATGCCCGCTGAGACTCATCCCTCTATTCTTCTGGAAATTTTGTTTTGCTCAGCAAGGAGTGGCACAGATACAGTAAAATGGTCCCACGCGGATTTGATTTTCCCATCCCAAGGCTCTTCGTCTCAAGCTTCATCTTCCCGGATCCAACCCCGGATATGGGGCATAATTCGCCTGGGATCTCTGCATTTCACAGAGACATTCCTAGTCCTGAGAGCCCTCCAAAAAGAGATACGCTCGTGAGAAAAGGCATATACGAAAAAAATTGGTTTGCTAATACGAAGCGAATCAGGATATGCTCAATTATTTTTTCCCATCCCTACGCCGAGTCTATCTGATAGGAGAGTGCGTACACTGGATGGAAGTTTGACTATTTTACGGTTTATGTTTCAAGGCTACTATAAATTTGGATACTCTGTGAAACACAACTCTTAAAGCCAAACAATTCAATTTGTCATTTTGGGACAATATAGACTCGCCGGAATGTCACTATACGCGTCTATATCTAGGCATCTGAATTTTGAAAAAAAATGAAAACGAACATACCCGCGAAGGACACCGTGGATAGGCGCGACTTTCGATTGTGCTGCATCGGCTGCAGCGGCTGCAGTTCCATGTGGACGGACAGCCTGTTATGGGGGCCGCCGCCGTTGTGCTGCTCCACGGGACGCTGCCGATGGCCCGCCATCCCTCAACAACACTTAACCATTACAAGGGTAGGGAACGGAGACATGTCGTCTAATCCCCTCTGAGCGGTTGTCTCTCTCATGCGATAAGCAACCGCTCGTCGGCCACTAGACAAATAACAATTGCACTAATGTCACTGATAGCGGCACCCTATGTGTAGTGAAAGAAAGCTGAAGTGCATTTTTCTGTCTTCTGAAATCCCTCGGAACGAAATAAGAATGCGGCAACACTCCAATTGGGACACAGAGAGGAAATGAACGAAAAGATGAAAAGAGGAAACGACAGGCAGTGGCTGCTGATTTCTATAAGGGGATTAAATCGAGATCGTTTAATTTTCTCGATGTCCAGTCTGCTATATCCACCCACTCATTCTCCTATGAGAGCTAGAGACGAGCGGTTGAGGGAGGGGCTCAGAAACCTATTCGGAGCCGATTCGGGGTCTCGAATTATGCGATTTTCATGCGTGATGGTGTCGTTTTGGGGCGAAAGACTGGTTTCCTCAGTAAATACACTACGACTCAATTCCACCAGCAATCTGGAGAAATGATTCAGCACATTAAGACATTTCTACATCATGATCTCATTGGTAGCGGATGTGACGCTTCGTAGTAGGCATTCGAAAACGGTAATTTTTTCGCGCTTCTCATTCGTCCAAGAACGTAGGGACACCCGCTGCGCGAGATTAGACAATTGAGAGAATAACAAATCGTCCGTATAGAAACCATGCTTCGAAGCACATTGTGCTTGCGATAGGGTTGGCAGTTAGTGTACGAAATCAGTTATGTTTCACGGATGCTATATAACTTATATTTATAGAGTCAGTGAAACATAACTGATTTCGTACACTAACTGCCAACCCTAGCTTGCGAACTGTGATCATACACTTCAGACTAAGGGGGAATTCTACACATCAAGTGCTAATAACCTTAGACGAACACATTTCCGAACCCAATTACTCCTACGCCAAGACTACATATGTATACAGACACTATCTGACAGGAGTGAGATACCCTTGGCACAGCAAAAAGTTAACCATATCTGAAACTTTTGCACCTGCCTAAGTCGACCACGCTGAGTTCAAAAATCCACATCTCAATGTCTGAAAATTAGTTTGAGAGGTAGGAAAAATAGGCGAAGTGCGTACTCCAAAAATCTAACTTTTTTCCTAGGCGTCCCAACCCTACAAAAGTATGGTGATTCTTGATCGTCTCGACGAGATAAGCATTTTTACTGTTGGGACCGAGCTACGAAACTCAAAACTGGCGAAGTTACGGGCATACGTGTCCAGAAAAAGTGCCGTCTTGAAAAAAATTTGGCTTAAGGGTTACGATTTTATACCAGAATTAGGTTCTACGTATGTGATTACATACCCCTAGGCACTTTTAGTTCAAAAATCGGACGACCAATGGCTTCAAAAACGTGGCCAAAGTGGGTAGATTTGAAGGACCTGGTTCGAATCATGTCGAGAACAAAATATATTGCATGCTTATTTAGAGGTTCCAGAAAAACTTCCAAAACAAAAGTTGCTTCTTTTGATGTCCTCTTTCGATTTCCGTCAAAAAAACTAGGGGCTACGTTGAGCACTTGAACTCCTGTCCATCGCAAATCTACTATTTTCCAAAAAAATCATTGAAAAATCATAACTTGCTCGAATTTCACTTTTAGAGCCTCGGAAAGTCATTAAAATTCATAAAATTTTATGCAGAATTTATTAAGCGCCTATTTGGAAAAAGTTTATTTTTGACCAAAATTTCGGCATTTTGACCCCTTTCGTGAGAACCGAGACCAAGTGCTCAACGTAGCCCCTAGTTTTTTTGACGGAAATCGAAAGAGGACATCAAAAGAAGCAACTTTTGTTTTGGAAGTTTTTCTGGAACCTCTAAATAAGCATGCAATATATTTTGTTCTCGACATGATTCGAACCAGGTCCTTCAAATCTACCCACTTTGGCCACGTTTTTGAAGTCATTGGTCATCCGACTTTTGAACCAAAAGTTCCTAGGGGTATGTCACCACATACGTAGAACCTAATTCTGAAATAAAATCGTAACTCTTAAGCCAAATTTTTTTCAAGACGGCACTTTTTCTGGACACGTATGCCTCTAACTTCCTCAGTTTTGAGTTTCGTAGCTCGGTCCCAACAGCAAAAATGCTTATCTCGTCGCGACGATCAAGAATTACCACACTTTTGTAGGGTTTGAACGCCTAGGAAAAAAGTTAGATTTTTCGAGTACGCACTTCGCCGATTTTTCCTACCTCTCAAACTCATTTTCAGACATTGAGATGTGGATTTTTGGTCGACTTAGGCAGGTACAAAAGTTTCAGATATGGTTAACGTTTTGCTGTGCCAAGCCTCACTCCAGTATCTCACTCCAGTCAGATAGTGTCTGGTAATCATTGTCACTGAGCACTGGTGTTGGCGGTTTGTATTCGGGATTGGATTCAATCGTTGCGCTCGAGTCAGCGAAAGTTATGTCAATTTTTCTAGACATCGTATCAGTGAAACATAACTGAATTCGCCACAAAACTGCCAACCCTACTACTTACTCATGCGGTGTCTTATAAATTCTAGGGTTTAAAAATCGCCACACAGTCAATGTTCTGTTTTTCCCCGGCCTCTACACTACCCGGAAATCTCCTATACGCCCGATTATGGTTATTGTCTTCCTCACTACTGCTTATGCAGGGACAATGCAAAGCAAAGCGAGCACGTCACACACAGCACGTGGAAGAACGGAGCTGTGGTCACGGGAAAGGGTTCGAACCCGTGCTTTTCGTTTCATGAGGGGAATGCTCTACCACTATGCTATACGTTAACTACTTATGTAGCCACAATGCAAAGCAAAGCGAGCACGTCATAACCAGGGCTTCAAAAACGATAGATTTGTCGTCATTATTCCTCTCCGCCGCGCGGTCGTGGAGTGGGACAATCGCACTCCGCAGGAGAATATCGGCTAGTTTTCCGTTTTTGAACCCCTGACGGTTATTGTCTTCCTCACTGTTACTTATGCAGTCACAATGCAGAGCCAATGCAAGCACGTCACACACAGCACGTGGAAGAAGGAAGCAATAGAGGATTGTAAACAAACGGGTTAAAAAGTGTTAAAGATTCCCCCTAATTAATAATTTCCCCTTACTCAATCTTATTTAATTTCGAAAATAAAATATGAATATTTAGTTTCGAAAATCGAATTACCTATGGAGTGGATGGAATGGTCGGATGGCGATGGCGAGTGGGCTCCGTTGCCGTAGTGCAGCTTCTGAACAGATATCAATTATCGATTGATTTCATCATCTTCCAACTTCAAACACCCACCCCCCCCCCACCCACAAGAGAATGATATGAAAGAACAAGCACAGAACTCACAGAAACGAGTTGCTTAAATAAACAAAAAGTGCATTTACTTTGGTTTGACCTCTTCGTTGCGGTAGTCTACCGAACACAGAAAAGCAATTTTTTCCTATTTGGAAACACTAATACCCAATCTCGGGGTAATAGCAAAGGTGAAATTCGTTCGCTTTCAGTGATGACTTTCCACTGAATACGCCCTAGTCGTAAGCAAACGGTCAGCAGAGCCATCAAAGGACTATGAAGCCTCACATGAAAACAACGATGAATGTCAATAGTGCCGTTTGAACTTAGCGCCATAAGAGTGAAATTGATACACTTGGACTTCGCAATTATGGCACATATGTCCATTTCACCACTACGGCGCAAGCGGACCTGACGCAGTTGTATTTCGCCAGAGAACAAAGACTCGTCATAATCACCTCCAATCCAATGGTGGCAACAGGAAACGACACGGAAATTATTTTCCCCGAGTGTCATCCGCGATGTGGGGGAAATTGCACAGGGATGCGTTTTACCGCAAACAAGAGTAAGATTTTCGAAAATTGCTTACAAATTGACAAGGCGCCAATTTTTCTTGATATATGAAAAAGCGAGAGAAGACCGAAAATCATCGACAATTAAATATATGAGATTCATTCCTGGAACAGGGAGGCCTATTATGTCAGCTGTTGCAAATTAAGACCCAGTAAATAGTAGGGTGAAAAAGCGCATTTCTCATTCACTGAATGAAAAATGTTCTTTTTTTACCTATATTTGATCCCTAATTGTCGAGGATGAAGGGGGTAATCGTCGGGTGGACTTTGAGCTGACGAAAGCGCCGAGGACACAAGGAAAAATACTCTGCAGTGAGTAGTGGCCAAAAGCAATCTCGGGAGACAGCGAGTGGGAGACAAAAGGAGGGAAAGAGGGCGGAGATAGGTACCATCACATGTTCATTTTAGGTGAAAGACAAGAGAGTCTTCAAATGCTATATATAGTAGCATTGAAACATAACCCAAAAAGTGGTCAAACTGCCAAGCATAGGAGTCATCATGGATAGTTGCGCCATAACGATGAAAGTGGGAGACAAAATTGGGACAGAGAAGAGGGCGGAGATAGGTACCATCACGTGTTTATTTTCGGAGAAGGACAACTGATTCATGGCAGTTTGACTACATTCACACGGCATTTTTGTCAATTTTGTCACGTCAGGTCCTAGATTACTGGAACTTAAAATCGGCGTTTCATTGGTCGTTCCTGGCAAAATCAGTGGAAATTGATGCTACCCGTTTAGTTTGCCTTCAATCAAGCTTAACTAGCCACCCACAAAAGGGTATACCCGGAAATGCACGCATTCTACGGCTACAAAAACGGTGGTTAGACTACATTATGGGTTATGTTTCACAGAGGGTATATCTTCAAAAAAAGAAGTAGCATATAAGGACATTTGCGCCATAACGATGGAAAGAACACTGCAACTATGCATATTAATTATCGCGCAACTGTTCTTGTCGGTGCTGTCATAACTTGTTGTCGTAGAGGAGTCTACGATTAACTACCTCAGTACCTTAGGAACAGCTGTATAGCATAAGAGGACGATGACTAGGAAACGAGAAGAATCGTGACAGGCAGAGGACAACGTAGAGCGTATTGTTCCATTGCTGTCATACCATATTTGATGATTGCTGGTTCTACTGGCCTAACTAACAACCAGGAACATGATTTACTATTCACCCGCTTTCCCCTTATAAAGGCAGAAAAGCGCTAGCAAAGACCAGTAAACAGCATAAACTGTTCGGGCAACTGCGGCACGGTCAGTTGCGCGATAACGGTGAAATGGACATTTGCGCCGTGTCAATGATGCATTAAAAGGCGCAAGAGTCCTTGGCGCAGCTGTCTTTCCTCCAACACGCGTCACAACTAGTTAGGTATGAGGCCGTGAACGCCTCTCAGTCCGTCTCAAGTGTCGGCTTTCAAGTGCCAGAAAGATATGGGCAAGCCAACTTGGACCCTCGAGCATACACGCAGAAAAATAACTGCAGTTTCAAACGGTCGTATATGACAGTTTGCGGGAGGCAAATCTGCGGCAATCAAACTGCAGAACTTGAGCATATATCGTAGCCATCGACTTGGCAATTTGATTACCATTCGATATATGTTTCAATGTGCCAACTTAATTGAATATATAACTTCTGTGAAACGTAACCCACCAAATCAAATCATTCTTCCAACCCTACCATTTTCTCTCTTATTGTTAGAATTAGCGCGACTATTCTAGTCCAGTACAAACCTGAGGATGTTCACGTTTCGCCCCACATATTTCATGCAAATTCTGAGAATAGCAAGGTAAATACTCCGTCACTGGATTGACATCAGTTGCAGGCACAAAAACAGACTGAAGTGCTTCCCGTTTCATCCTTCAAGTGTCCCGGTGCGGTTGCTCAGATACTAATTTGGGCTTTTGCAGGAGTTGGCTAGTGCTTCAAGTTGGCTAGTGCCGACAAATACCAAACATCGGAAGCACTCGCATCCGAGCCCACTATTATTTGCCCCAATTATCCCCATATCCATTGTCGCTCAACCCATAACGCGTGCGCAGCTAACTATCCGTTTCAACGCAGACCATTTTTCGTCGACGTCGTGCTCTGGAGATTGGTGGCGCTTGCTTATGCAGTTGGCTGAATCGTCGTGGAAGTGACGAGAACGGGAAGTGGGAATCGCTTTATGGAGCGACGGTAACAACATCGCGGCGTGTTCGCTTTCATTTCTAGGGATCGAGATTTAGAGCGCATTTGCATTTCCTCAGTACCGTGTCCTTCAGCGTCTCGTCAGTTACAGCTACGTATAAATTCGTCAATGTCATCGGAGATATTTTTTTATATTTTTAAGATACAAGTCAGTTCCGAAAAAGTTTGTCTTGTCTGACCACTAATCGCGATATAGGCCTTAGAGACCTCCAAACGAACACAATTCGAAAATACCAAAGTGCATTCCTCCCTTTCTCTAATTTATTTCGTCCGGTCGTCTACTATGTGCTGCGAGAAATAACCGATAGGAATGAGTAGGGAAAGAGAGTGCGCTTTGGTATTCGAATAGTATTCGTCTGGAGGTCTCTAAGAGGCTTCCATTTCAGTCTTCATTGAAAAAATAGGATGTGCCTTTCAGAGGGCCAGTGATCTTTCAATGCACCCGCTGTTTAATCCACACACTGCACTGCGGGAAAGTCTTTACACCTTGCTCAGGAGCCTTTCTGCACGTTTTCCTGCTTCGGAGCCTACAGAAATAGCCCCGTTCACGAGGGCCAGAGCGTGTTTCTCTCGTTCGAAAGTGCTCAGAGACTACTGTCTGAGTGAGAATTGGTGGGAATTGAAGGCGGTTTGACCCTGGAAGGTCTGCCATAGACAAGTGCTTGGAAGAGAGGCGAGACGACTGACCAAGGAAAGCATTCTGGTATTTCGAACCTCCCCAATCTCTTCCGAGCGGTCGTCTATCGAAATGAGAGACGACAGCTCCCAGGGGACTGAAGAGGTTAGAATTTCCATAATGAGTTCGCTTGACCATGTTGCGGTCGCTAAGTCGGAATGCGAGGGGAATTAGCGAGGACTACAGACGGCATGATGGAGAGTAGTTGGGGAGTGCAATTACGAGGAAAACGAAGACATTAAAATTGCCTCAAATCTATAAATGCACTATCAATATTGGACGGACCTCTGATTGATTTATTGTGCATCCCAAAAGAATATATCTCACAGTTGAAACATATTCTGAATCAAGAGTGGAGAACAGAGAAGCGCCGAAATATGACCCAAAAATGAAACAGACAGTCGGTCAAAAACTTGACGCGAATACTAAATCCAAGTGTAACAGTTCAGTCTGTATGCACAACAATTCATGTGATTTCTATACATGTACGCAAGAGCTTCACCGTTCCCCAATGATCTGATCGCTGTTTATAAGCGACATGAAACCTATCAAGTCCATGTGATTTACTGCCTCGAGAAGGATGACTCAAACACGAACTTATTAAAATAGGATGATAAGAGGACTTTTTGCGAGTACAATAATACGTAATACAATAATAGTGGGTTCAAGTGAGCAATACGGTTTTTAAATAGGTAGTAAAGTGCATATCTCATTTGTCCACTCTGAGATATTGAAAGACAATCGCTCCGCGGAAATAAATAGACGGATGAGAAATGCACTTTGCTAGAGATTTAGAAACCCTAGTTTATACTATGTGCGCAATTAGATGAAGACTGGGTGGGCAGTATGGACGACAGTTTGCCTACTTTATGGGTTATGTTTCAAGGTTTATTTGAAGATATAAATGAAGTCTCCCTCTGTGAAACATAACCCATAAAGTAGTCACACTGCCGATCCTAGTGGGCAGTGGATGAAGAGAAGAAGAAGGCAGACATTAAAGTGGCCGAGAGGAAGGAATTCCCACGCCGAGTCCATCGCACTTGATGCTATGTGAGGAACACATCTATCAAATGACGATCAGACGGCGGGACGGCCGTGTTTGTCATGTTCCGCTAATAGGCGAACTCCACGACACGGCATAAAATGTGAAAACAAGACTTCTGAATGTGCGTTTAGACATCCTTATATCCGCCTTAACGAGACTTCGGGACAGGTCATGTTTTCTTCAAGCTAGCTGGAATAACCTTCACAACAAATATGAAAGACTGCAAATCACAAATATAGCTAATAGCTCAGTGTCTGAATGATAATGGGGCAAAGTCAAGGGCAGACCAAGACCGACCAGGAAGCACAAGAAATTAATATATTGGGGTTCATAGTGATTTTTATAGGCTTCGTCCTAGTTGCTGCTGTCTGATGAATGTAGACTAGGGTGCGGAAACGAAGCAGAAGTGTATATTTCTACGGTATAATTCCGTCTGAGCTGTTGTCTCTCTCATGTGATAGACAACCGGTCTGAGGGAATGAGATGATAGAAAAAATGCACTTCGGCTTCCTTTCCCTACGCTAATGTAGACGCTGTGGGGATTCGAGCACGATTTTTCATTATGCAAAGGGCATAGGCAGGAAGGACTTGAAGCAATATGAGCGATAGTCCAAGTAGCAATCAAAGTGGGGTCGTGCAGGGGTCTTTGTTTGCTAGGACCGTTTCTATGGTGGCCATTTTTGAATACCTTATCGGTTATGTTTCACAGAGGGGTATATCATAAATATATACATAGTAGCATTGAAAAATAGTTGAGGGGTATTTCCAAATCCACGCGCAGTGGGCGAAAACAGTCGCTTCCTCCTAGTTATGGTAAATGGCTGTACTCCAAGTCAATTAGGCACCTAAGTGGCCGAGTGACGTGTTTACCGAAGATCTCTGGAGAAACCACTAATAATAAAATATTTAAGGAGACCTGTGCAGGAATTTTCGTCAGAAGCCAAAACGTTGACAGAGATTGTGGAGTCCATAAAGTAGGGTGTCGCAAATGGGAACAACGCCCATCTCGTTTGTCTGTAGTACAGACTC
>JACMIF010004964.1:0-11395 GCA_014805445.1 Diplogasteroides magnus | reverse complement strand
TACCTGGATAGCACGTCAATGCAGCGAGAACGATCTTCTTCTTCCTCGCTACTTCGTCCGCCACATCTCCTGTTCCTCAGGCTGTAGTTTCATTCGTTGAAGAGCCTGTCCGATAAATGAGTCGTGGTATGAGAGCACGTGTAGGATGCCCTTGAGTTTTCGGCTATTGCAGAACTAATGAAAGAGAAGATCGAAATAGGTGAATTCGCGGGTCATGTTTAGACGAGCCTAATTCTGCCGTCTTATGCAGACTTGGGCGATGGGCGTGGCAGATTGAAGTACATTGCGCCACGATTGCATAATATTAATGAATAAGTGCGAGCATGTCGATCGATGATGAAAACAGAAACATCTCTTATAGTAAGAAAAAAATCGGTTTTCGATGGGACACCCCAATAGATAGCGCTATATAACAGTGCGTATCGGACATCTCGCAAAGACATCTCGCAAAAAAGACATGTCGCTAAAACGACAACTCGCACTCGAAGGTTTTCCAACAGTACTTCCAAGAACATGATTAGCGAGTTGTCCTTCTGGCGACTTGTCTTGTTGGCGAGATGTGTTTTTGAGGGTTGTCTTTGCAGAAGTGCGTTTGCGAGCTGCCCCTTTGGCGAGATGTCCGAATCCAGAGATGTATGACATTACTATTAAAATGCATTTTCCAATTGTCTTTTCCGCGAGGTGTCTGGTATGCATAATCATATATTAGGTTGAGCAATATGTTTTTACTCATTTCATCTCTATCTCACAAAGACACAGTTACAAGAGCTACATTGGATTGATATGTGTCATGGTTGTTAGCGACCTTCCCCAAATGAGCATGAAACGTTTGGTCGCCCTGTGCTTCCTACTGTGGAAACTGATAGGAGCAATAGCATGCAAGGTCGAAAAGGTGACTCATTCACATTGATGTATTTTATGTTTTACGGATGAATTTTATGACCCAAACCAAAAAGTGCCGTGCATAGGCCATTATTCAAGGAACACGGTGGACGAAGTGGAGAAAAATCAATTCACTCTCCGTGACTTGGCACGTAAAATTGTGACAATGACAAAATGAGCGATTTTACCATCTAAGCTATTTTATTAAGTTTCTCACGCCAATGAAATGCTTATTTTTTGTTCTTTAACAACAATTATGCGCATTACCAAAGGATTCAAAAAATGGTTTAATTTCCGGATCAGGTTTTATTTCCCAGGAGGTACTTAGTCCGATTTAGAGTGAATTTTTGAATGTGCGATCCGGGTCATTCGAAATATTATCCGCCTACCCACATTAGCAGTAGGCACCAGCTCAAATACGGATTGTATACTTATGCTTACTTAAATAATTATCGATGAAATAGTCATTTGATAAATTTGCTCCGGGAGGCTGGAGCAAACTTTTTATGTTAACGTTATAAAAGTGACTGACAGTGCAACTGACAGTATTCTAAGGTTTTGATTAAAGATTTTTCCAACAGCGTCCCGGGATTCCCTATCAAAATACTAAATTGATTGTGATAGTATGCTACCTGGATGATACATTGCGCATATACACATTCAGCTATCTTCATTCGTTTCCGAGATGCACTTCAAAATGTATGTGAAGTGCGATTTTCAATCGTTTTGGTTTTCAGGAAACAAGAATATAACGAAACAGATAGATCGATGGCCCTTCTGCAGTTCTGTGGCGTCCACCGCCAACATTCATAATAACCACCAGAAGTATCCATACCTCCATTGGAAAGTACAGGAAAATTCAAAAATATAAAAAAAATTGTCTAAGACCCGAGCTCAAATAAGTTTTCGCTTCGCGCTCTGCGGAGTTCTGGAAGGAGGGCAACCATAAGTTGTCAGGTAAATGGGAGACAGTCATAGAGTAAGATAGTGCATATATGTAATTGATTCGTAATATCGTTATTGAATTGTAAGATAAAGATGAAATGGGTAAAAACATATTGCTCAACCTAATACATTGAAGAATATGGTCAAAACTCACAAGGAGCTCTTCATTACTGCATTGATCCGATAAAAGTAACATTCGGGGAAGGCAATTTTCATTCTGTAATTTAGAATGAAGAAAATGAAGTGATTAACCTATTAAAATGAACCTGAGTCAAATCCAGCGTCAACAAATGGTCCACACATTTCTTCAGTACATTCAACACTTGAAATCGATTGGCCACATCAAACAGTTCCAACAGATTTTCTACTTCATATTTCAACATTGAAAAAAAGCTTGAAACTAGAGTCAACCTGTATCATCCTTGTATGAACTAACAACTAAATTATTAAGAAGTGATTTGAATGTCTTGGCAGATACTTCCTTTAATTCCACCACCTGAAATGAGTCAATGATAAACAAAGCGCAAATGAATTCACCTCCTCGTTTCGTTCCCTGAAATCACCATAGAAAAGAGCAGAAAAGAACTCCGAATGGGTTGCCAACAACTAAATGTTCATCATTATAGATCACAATTGTGAAAATCCTTGTTACCTCTTTGCTCCCCGTCAACACTTTTCCCTCCACCATCACTTTTCCACTGAGAATAGGACAAGGGACACAACTGAAATTCACAATCATGGCAATTAAAACAGCGTACAAACCTCTTTGTTTGCTCCACCGATTCGCACGAAACTTTGATCTCAACTATGGCGACTGTGTTGCCCTAAATAAAAAATCTTCAAACTAATCAGCAGAAATCGCCTCTAAACCTGCATGACTGCACTTGCAAAAACTGGAAGAAATGCATCCAGATGTAACTTCCAGTCTGTGTCCACAGTGCTATTCAAGAAATTATAATAAGTAAATAAGGCCTCCTACAAACGGTTTCAGGTCTAACAGGAGTCGTAGCAAATGCATACCTGAGAACCATTAGTAGAGCAAGTCCACTTGACCTTAACTTCAGCACGGAGACATACATCTTTATCACTGCGTGAACCAAATTAGATTATGTTCATGTCAGTATAACTCACTTCTTTGTGCGCGAAACGACATAGAAGGTGTCATCTTCCAATACAGTTTGAAGTGATCGAAAACGAGAAATGGGTAAATATTCTACTCTTAATCTACATCTTACATGATATGCGGAGCCTCAGTCCTCACTTGGACAACTCTCTCCTCTTTTGGCATTCCAAAAAAGTAGCGATGTGTAACCTCAAGATTCCTACTTAACAGCATTATCAATCCGTTTCTAAAAATTATCGTTACTCGGAATCGCCTGTTTCAATTTGCACCGAAAAATCGACCTTGTTCTCACCAGAAAATATAAATAACACTTTCTCGCGCAAGGCACATGCTAACGATCAATTGAATCGATAAAACTTTCATACCATGGACTGCTAGCCCTCTTCCTCCTGGTGCATTCCATCATTAGACGGTGAGATTGCACTAATCATCCTGCACATAACGATTTCAGATGAGAGATATTGATAATAAAGTATCGAATCAGGAGTGTGACTATTGAACAAATGATAAATCTACAACATAACCAAATTTTTAAAGAATGAGATATCATTCAGTGCTGTAAACACATGGATTGCTCGTAAATTACAGTGTGTGTAAAATCTCTTTACTAAGACAACAATGATCAATGTGCAGAACAAGAAGTATAATTGTGAAAACTGTGAAAAGTACTAAAGACTGATGTAGCAACTAACAAAGTAAGAAGGCTATTCGAAGATGCCCTGATTTCATTCCCGGCTTTTTATGGGCAGGGTGATGCAAGGGGCGCTAGGCATATTTCTTGCCTGTGTCCCAACTGGGGCCGGATAAAAGTGCACAACAATCCTGTCTGAGAAAACACTGGGCTTGCTCTTGTGCTTAGTTACCTGGAGTTCCCTTGAAATGGAAAGTGGTTGGTTACTTTGAACGTGACATTTCCATTGTTGGAAGAATCCAAAATTAGATGAGATGGCTCGACTGTCAACTAAAAACATCAAAAGGCATTCATAAAAGGTCAATAATAAAATTTTTCATCGAACCTTAAGATTATCGAAGAGTAGCTTGATCTGAGCGGCGTGCTGAAATTTTCGTTAATCAAGAGTAAATCTTTAGAATTAGTGGAGGTTAAAAGTACCCATAATAAATTCATAATAACGTGGAGAACAATTGTGTCGTGAGTCGAACTTTTTTTTCACCAAATAATAATGAACCTTGACAACTGCAATGGAAGTATCTGCTGAAACTCGAGTTGCAACTGCACGGAATGCGTTGTAGATCACAACAGGAGAAGTGAACGAACTCAGAACGTGCTCCTAAAATTGTAATCAAATAAAAGGCATTTTACAACGGCAATGTAAACAAACAATGCTCAATACAGACACGAGCATCTTACAGATCATCATACGCTTTTCATATTACTATGAATCAACAAGCAAGAGAGCAATATCCTGGAAACTCACAAGGAGCTTTTCATCTCTGCATTGATCCGATAATATCATCATATTTGGGAGAGAAGATAATTCCTGTATTTAAGAATTATAAACTGGGAGTGATGGACAGATTGTAACGAACCATAGACAAATCCCGTGTCATCAATTGGTTCACACACTTCTTCACTACTCCCAATACTTGAAATCGATTGGCTATATCAAGAAGTCCGAATAGATCCCCAACTGCTTATTTCATCGTTAAGCACATCTATTTGCAAATTGGAGCCAACCTGTATCATCCTTGTATGAATCAGAGATTAAATTATCAAGAAGTGACTTGAATGTCTTGGCAGATACTTCTTTCAATTCCACCACCTGAATTATAATAGAGTAGCGTTATATAAGCGACGAAATAAATTCACATCCTCGTTTCGTTCCTTGAAGTCACCATAGAAAAGAGTGGAAAAGGAAATGAGCAGCCAACAACTAAATTATTTATTCATACGCCAAAATTGCAACAAAACTCTATTACCTCTTTGCTCACTCTAAACACGTTTCCATCCACCTTCACTTTTCCACTCAGAATAGGACAAGGGACACAACTGAAAATTACCGTAAGTATCTTGCCAATGACAACAGAATACAAACGTCTTTGCTTCTTCCACGGACTCGCATGACACTTTGATATCAACAATAGCGATTTTGTTGGCCTGAATAAGATTCATGACAGTGAACATATTACATCGAAACATTAAAAATAATTGTTTCGCAAATAATAATTAATTTCTCCAACCCGCAAGTTCTCCAGCCAGTCAATTACCGACAGGCTAGTTTCCCCAAAAAAAATACACACCGAGTCAAGTTACTTTCAAGTAAAATTTTCATTGTCACGCCAGGTACGTACAGTAATATGCATTTATACCATTATTAATACCTGCATGACTGCGTGAATAAATAGTGGAAGAATTGCATCTAGACGCAATTCTCACTCGGGGTCCACAGTTGAAATCAACTAGTGTCTTTTAGTGAAGGTTATCTCCTAAAAGGTAGCATTTCAGACCAGAAAGAAAGAGAGAAAGCAGCGTTGACAATTTTTACCTGGGGACCGTTAACAGAACAAGTCCACTTAGCCGTTATTTCAGCACGAAGAAA
Organism: Diplogasteroides magnus; assembly: GCA_014805445.1. Taxonomy (NCBI): domain Eukaryota; kingdom Metazoa; phylum Nematoda; class Chromadorea; order Rhabditida; family Diplogasteroididae; genus Diplogasteroides; species Diplogasteroides magnus. The sequence goes on along the minus strand of JACMIF010004964.1, from coordinate 5,887 downwards.
TACATCCTTCCCACTGCACAAACAAAGTTAAATATGGTTCGTTTAAGTATTCACTCACTTTCTTGCACGGACAGTAATGTAGAAAGTCGTGTCTTCATCGATTACAGATTGAAGGAATCGAAAAATTAAATTATTATTAAGCATAAAAAGTTGGAGTACATAATGCATCTAAGACGAGACGATGCAATCAATGAACAGTTTGCTCCAAATCTACAACGTACATGCTATGCGAAGACTTTGTCTTCACTTGGACAACTCCCTTCCTATTCGGCATTCCAAATGACTGGCTACGAATAACCTCAAGGCACACATTCGTTTTGATAGTGTCATAAATCAACTCTCAAAAAATAATGACATTCAGAATTGTTTTGTTCTTGCAATGGACGACGAAAAAGCCGAGCGATTCAAAATTACAAAAAAATTAAAAATTTATGCCTAGTGCACGACATCATTCCTTTCAGGAATACCTACCATGGACTGTTCGTCCTCTTCCTCCTCGTGCATTCTATCATTCGACGATTCGGATGAGAATTGATATGACATCCTGCACATCAGGGTTGGGCGGAAAAAGCTCGCTGGAAAAAAAACCGGAAAACGGAAATTTCCGGTTTTTAAAACCGGAAAAAAACCGGAAAACCCGGAAAAATCGGTAAAAATTCTCATATGTTCAAAATTAGGTGACTACGCACTTTCGCAAACATTTTTGGAAAAAAATTTTTTTGCGGTTCATAACGATTGAAAATGAAATTGAAATACTGTAATATACTTCTTTTAAAGTTCAAAAGGAGTCGGAAATGTAACCGAGACGGCTAAAAATGCCCATTTCAACATAAGAAAGGGAGTTTTTTTTAATCTCGGAAAAACCGGTGAATTTTTATAAAACAATTCACCAGTTTTTACGAAATTTTTCGGAGAATTTTCCGGTCGGAAAAAATCACCGGAATAGACCGGAAAACCCGAAAAAAAACCGGTGACAGAACATTTTCCGCCCAACCCTGCTGCACATAAAGAAATGATTGTAACGGTGGTTGAAACATCACCAAGGATTTCTACACTGTGAACGATAACCAAAAGCTGCAAGAAGCGGTGTTTGATATAAAATGTTTTGAAAACATAAAGCAGTTCCAGTATGAAATAGTTCGTATGACTCCGCCGCTTCAGCATACAAATGAAACTTCACATATTTTATACGAAAGAAACAATGCACACAACTGGTCAACGTCAAGAGAAATCGTGCGGATACAGCGAAAATGGGAAATTTCAGTAAAATAACAAGAGACATATTAAAGGATTAGATGAATCGGGTATTGAAGAAGTGCAATAACTGTATTAACATGAATTGGAGGCAAAGGAGAACCCATTCTGTAATGGGTCAAGAATTTGGCAGTACTTTTCTGGAGAAAACGACTAGTCAACAATAACCAACCTCAAAACGAAACGAAATTATGTAACGGAAAATGTGTGAGAGGAACAAGAAGGAAACACAAGTGAACACATAATTGAATATTTTGCACTCGTAAATAAATCAACACTAATCACAACGAATATGGATGATAGTGTAGGACTCTACATAATCTCCATCATCTTCTTCTTCATCTTCATTGTATACTGTGATATGTACAGTTACTCTCCTGTCTCCACAACTGTATGTGAAACTTTTCGTCATTTCTCTTTCCTTCTCCTCCAATTCAGTCAGCACGGATTCGAACTCTAATCGCTTCTTGAAAATTATGAATTCAATGTTAAAAATATAAGAAACTACCGAAAGTGGGGAGGTGTCGGCGAATTCAGTTTTCACGAGAAGTTTAATTTCCTTCGGAGAAGCAGAGAGGAGGGTCTAGAGAGGAGATTTCATGCTTCATACAGCGAATCATACTGCAGTGGTTTTTGGGTGCCATTACATTATCCGTGCGGATACTTTGAAACATTAATGAATACGAAGTTTGCCATATAATGAAATATTAGTGGATGAAATATACCTGTACGGCTTGTCGCAGTCCCTCTACAGTGATATCCGAGATTGGATTAATGTCGATGTCGCGCAGATCAGTTCTGCCACAAAGTAGTTTAAGCTGCGAATCCGTCATAGGCATTGATTGTCTGATCGCCATCCTGAGAGAAGAACGCATAATCACAAAAATCGTAAAGAAAACAGCGAATATCACATATCCTTTGGAATCACTAGTTGGGTGATTTTTCGCATGCCGAGTTCCATTTTTAACTATCTCTGATATAACAGAAGGGAAAGTTTCCGTTCAACTGACAAGTACAGATTAGGGTACCGCATACGGCGCACGGGATTCCCGGTGAAGAATGAATGAGACCGTCGTTCCCAAATGGGAACGAGAGCGCTCTCTTGTTTCATTCGTAGCTGTTGGCTGCGCAGAGTGCGTCTCGCAGAATCCAAATGTCTTTCGACGCCGCTCGGCGATGATGACAAGAAAGAATGAGTCAAGAGAGCTCCCCGTTTCCATATTGGAACAAGCCATGTCGCCATTCCGATTTCCGAACGACAGTCGCGTTCATTCTTCACCGGGAATACCGGGAGCGGTCCCAAATGCGGCACCCTCGTACAAATCCTCACAAATCCTGAGCGTTAACATGTCAAAATTGTTCAATACAGCTCACCGCGCCACTTCCAATTTGCCACGACCTGCGCAGCCGAAAAATTCATCGTCCATAATACCATCCGTTTCATCTGGTATGGAAAAAAATTGATGCCACATCAGATCCCTTAATACAGCCGAAATATACAAGCGTAATACGACATAATATTATAAATACTTGAGCTCGAGAAGAAGGCTCTTGAAGGATTCGGAGGATTCCCAGCGAACATCGGAAAGAAACAGCTAGAAAGCATATAAGTAAATACCGTATATTGAACAGTTATCAAATTTTTAATAAAATCATAATTCTAACGTCTAAGTTGTGAACAATACACAGAATTTATCGAAGCAGATACAATGAAGTTGTTCCCCAGTCTGAATTCTAGACCCTCTCTCTTCAGTCAATCCTATAACATATTCTCGTATCTGTTGTGTTCGGATCCTATCAGTCAAACATAGTCTTGGCTCTGGTCGTACAGATGCTATATAAACCGCTGAATCACAATATCAATAAATTAGCTCACAGAAACAGACGAATCCACGAGATGTCTGAGAGAATGGACAAGTTCAATTGTGAGATGGCAATTATTAATCGATAGTGAACCAATTCGAGCACCTGACATTGCATAAAATCACATTACAGCAAGGAATACACAAATCATTGAAGGAACTAACCTCTAGTAATAAGTTTGGAGCACTCCTTAAACGTTGATCCAATAATGCCCGATGAATCCGAGAAGTGATTCTCGACAAAGGGGTCTCTATCATCAAAATCAAGTTTTCGATCACAGTCTGCAATATATTCAAATTATATGTGTAATGATGAAAACTGTGAACCTTTGCATTTCGCGCAAAAGAAACGGAGAGCTTTTACGCACTTCATATCTACGAAATCGAGTTTGATCTGCAAATTACTCATATCATGAGGGCTAGCGAACTAGCAAAAACAACGAAACGAAAAAGCTCAGATGCTCGCATTTACTTACCATTTTGCTCCTTTCGCCACACTTCTTGCAAAGCTCATCGAAGAAGAGAAATACTGCACCGTCGCTAAGCTTTGACTCTGTCAGTAGAACACTGCAAAGATGTTTAGCTTGCTGAATTTTAATAGTTATTTCACCGGAATTAGGCGAGTTTTCTGAAAGAAGACGGGATTCTCATCCACCATTTTCCTTCGCAGAGTGTCCACCTGAGTTAGTGAAATTAAAACATAAAGAGCGACCAAAGGAATTGCCTGTCTGACTGAATTCATAGTAGGCGCATCAGTCCATTTGATGACATTCAGTTGCACCTCGAGAGGGAACAGATCAAATGGGAAAGTGGACGCGGCCGCTCTTTGGTCAGACATCCGGTTCCCTGGAAGCACAGTTCGATAATTGCTCTGTGGGAAACAATCACTTGGCGAACAACAGTTCAGAGGCCGCATGCAAGAATTATCGTCGACGAACCTTTGTCGGACAAGTGATATGGCCGGGGAATTTTTTTCACTATTCGTTCGGCCGTGAAAATTCCAAAGTTGCACAAACTGCGTCAGCAGCACGCAATTTGTGCTTGCATTTTGCAACAAGGGCTTGTCCAACAAAGGTTAGTTGACGACGAAAATTCTTGCGTACGGCCTCAGTTATGATATATACGACAGAGGTAGATGCGGCAAACCGCGTCTCCTCCATGACATAATAATGAATTGTAAAATTCAACGAACACTTCGCAGAATTCATGAATACAAGCAGAATGCTTTGCATAGGGCATAATATGCGAGGAGAAGCCCAGCGCCTCAACAGGGAACTAGCTAATCTAAGTCGAGATGGAGGGGAGGGTTGTGTCAGACATAGTTCAAATATAATAGTACGTCAAAAACGCATACCCAATGCGGCATCAACCCGAAAATTTGGCCGTACCCAACGCGGCGCCGACCCACCCCGCATTGACTCTTTGAACTATGGTGTCAGAGCAGTCAACCTCTGCATCTCTACCGCGCGTCATAGTGTCGCGCCAATGAGCCGAGGAAACAAAGTACCGAACACTCCCGCCATTCGAACCAGCCTATTACAAAACAATTATAACAATATTGTCGAGATTTTCTAGCTAATTTAGTATTTAATACTCTTCGATTATATTTACAATTCCGATAATGGAATGTATATAGTATGCACTATGGTTGGCAGTTTGACTAAATTTTCGGATATGTTTCACCATGGCTATATATATTATATTTATAAGAGCTGTGAAACATATCCGTAAATTTAGTCATACTGCCAACCTTAGTATGCACGTATCGCCAGTCCTGCACAAGATCATCAGATATAAAAGAGTTCAACAAAACTCGTGGTTGTTTACATTGACATCGAAACTTCGCTCATTATCTTTATGAAATTTAAACAAATCAGACAACGGCTCAACAATAAACGAAAACAAAATTATAACGGAAAAAATACCCTAGGAACTTGCTGCAGTATTCTAACCTTAATCAACAACAAAACAAGAGTTGATACTATGGGGGCAAATCCACAATGTAGAAGACTCAAGGAACAGACAGTGGACATGTCCGTAGGCTGGAATACTGTAATTGTACTCAACTATAAATTCAAAGCGGTAACCGTGATTTTTACTAAAAAGAAGTATCCAAATTGGCCTTCGAAGTTGACCGTCCCTCCCTTCTTTTGCTTCGTTCTGCATCCAAGACCGGAGCAACCCTCATGTTAAGGACCTTTGTGAGGACCTTTTGAACCACCGGAAGAAGTGTTATAGGCCGGTAGTTTTTTGTGAGGGTTAAATCTCCGCCCTTGGGCAAAAGTATGATGCGGCCATCCCCGAAACCAAAAGGAATGTTCCCATCCAGGCACTTATTGAAGATACCTGTCAGGGAGGAGGCCAGAATGTCCGCACCAAATCGAAGCATTTCCCCTGTGATCCCGTCCTTCCCTGGGGCTTTTCCCGAGGTCAACGTCCGGAGAGTAGCGGAAACTTCATCCATTTTAATCGGAATCCACTCCTCCCTTTCCGTAACCTGGGAATAGCCGTCCCCTCCGTCACCATGATACAGTTCGTTATAGAAAGATTGGAACACTTTTGAAACCTGGGTCGGCTGACTGACAATCCGACCACTTGAATCTTTTATGCTCGTGATCAGATGTCTGCCTATCTCCTGGGATTGGACCGCCTTTTTCCAACTTCGCCCTTTTTCTACCGCCTCACTCACCACTGCATTGAAACGTCGCACCCTGTCCTCTTTCCAACTTTGCCTAAGGGCTCTGTTGGTAAGTACCCACTCAATGCGCTGC
>JACMIF010004961.1:0-11401 GCA_014805445.1 Diplogasteroides magnus | reverse complement strand
CGCGGCACGAGTGCGATGCTATGTCCGCATAACTGCCTAGCGCAGACCATCTATAATTTCAGTTTGCGATCATTTTTGGCTACGGGCAATTCCAATTCCGCTGGTGCGCTGAGTGCGAGTGCCGCCGACGTTTGGTATTCCTCGCCCCAAGCCAAGTTGAATTGCCGTGCACCCCTTTTCCTCTTCTCTCACTCAATTTGGTCAGATTCTATCTGATCTAAATTTACCAGGCAAAAAACGCGTCGGAAGGATCATAACTGATTCCCGAGGCCGATTCCCCTCTTTGTACTCATTTTGCCGTCACTTTCCCCATTTTCCACCGAAGAATGCTCGATGAATTGTTACAACCTCGACGAGAAGACTTTGGTAACCTATATATTGGTAAATTATATATTTAATAGGACTTATCGCTCGTCAACCCTATGCCGATTGGAAAGTTTTCGTTTCCACATATTTATGCTAAATGTCAAACATATCCGAAAAGGCAAGTGTTGAACTTCGAAATCAGATAGTGGCAAATTATTCCTGTGCCGATTTCCCTTCTTGCTCAGTTCTTGTTGTTCGCTGTCTCATTTTCATTCCTTCAGTGGGAATTACAACTACACAACGAATGCTTTGATAGCGATGTCATTGATATTTCAAAACTAGCTAATGAAGAATATGAATTCATTGAAAATACTTATTTGCCCCAGATTTATGCGAAACATGAAACATATCCGAAGAGGCATAAAGTTGCAATTTGATCTTGAATGGAAATGAGTGAAGAAGCACTCCCGAGGCCAGTAATTAAGGTCTTCTGGCCTAATTATGATAACCTTCTCCAACTTCTTCATTCTTTCCTTGGCCGCTTCTCCATATCTATTCCGACTCTTCTCATTTTTCGCCTTATATTCTCGCAATTTGATAACCATTACTAAATCGCTGAAATCGATTGATAATGGTTAGTTCCCAAGTATTTGTGCTAGATGTGAAACATATCCGAAAAGAGAACAAATTGCGCCCGAACATTGTAATGAGACCGGGAAAAGGGATTCCTATGCCGATTCCCTCTCTTGCTCGCTTTCTTATTTTCATTACCGATCTCTCAGTGAGGAATTGCTACTTCACGATGAAGACTAAGGGTTCTAAATAGGTAAATTTGTAGTCATTCTTCTCCGGGGCGCGGTCGTCTCTTCCTCCTATTAGATCAGACCTCCACTCTGCGGAGAAGAATGACGCACATTTACCGATTTATAACCCCTAATGAAGACTTTGATATCGATGCCTTTGATCTACCTATAGTGCCTATACATTCGGTCCTCGATTGGGCGTTTATTGAAAACATTTAGCCGTCTCGTATCTACGTGAGACGTGAAAATTATCTGAAGAGACAAAAAATTACAATTTGATCTTGATTGAGAATGAGTGAAGAAGCACTCCCGAGGCCAATAATTACGGCCTGCTTTCCTAATTATGATCACCTCCCCCAACTTCTTCATTCATTCTCTTGGCCATTTCTCCTTTTCTCTTACCACTCTTCTCATTTCTCGCCCCATCTTCTAAAACTTTTATAACCATTTTATAATAATTGGACCTACCGCTTATGATCAACACGCATTGAAAGTTTTTCGTTCCTTCGCATTTACGCTAGATGTGAAACATATCCGAACGGACAAAAAGCTGCGCCAGATCATCGTATTGAGACCATGAAAGTGGATTCATGTGCCGATTCCCTGTCGTGCTCGGTTCCTGTTGCTCGCTTTCTCATTTTCATTCTTTAAGTGAGGAATTATATCCTCATGACGAAGACTTTGATAACGATGTCTTTCATATTTTAAATGTATCCAATGTTGATTCCAGAAGTTATTGAAAATAATTATTTGAACATAATTAATAAAGATTTATACGAGACGTGAAACATATCCGAAGAGGCAAAAAGTTACAATTTGATCTTGAATGGGAATGAGTGAAGAAGCACTCCTGAGGCCACTGATTACGGTCTTCTGTCTTAATTTTGATCCTCCAACTTCTTCGTTCAATCCCTTGGCCTCTTCTCCATAGATCTTCTCATTTCTCGCCTCATCTTCACACGATTTGATAACTATTATATACTTTGACTTATTCCACTTCTACCTCACGCAGAATGAAAATGTTTGGCTTCCACGTACTTGTGCGATGCGTGAAGCATATCCGAAAAGGAAAGATATTGCGCCCGAACATCGTAATGGGACCGGGAAAAGGGATTCCTATGCCGATTGCCTCTCTTGCCCAGTTCTTGTTGCTCGCTTTCTTATTTTCATTACCGATCTCTCAGTGAGGAATTGATGAAGATGAAGACAAAGGGTTCTAAATGGGGTAAATTTGTCGTCATTCTTCTCCGGGGCGCGGTCATCTCTTCCCCTGTTAGATTAGACCACCACTCTGCGGAGAAGAAGCATATCCGAAAAGGAAAGATATTGCGCCCGAACATCGTAATGAGATCTGGGAAAAGGATTCCGATTCCCCTTCTTGCTCAGTTCTCATTGTTCGTTTTGGCATTTTCATTCTTTCAGTGAGGAATTACAACTTCACTTCGAAGATTTTGATAGCGATGTCTTTGATATTTCAAAACTACCTGATCGATAATCTATTGAAAACATTCAGCCGCCTAACATTTACGTGAGACGTGAAACATATCCGAACAGGCAAAAAGTAGCAATTTGATATTGAATGGGAATGAGTGAAGAAGCACTCCAGAGGCCACTAATTAAACATAAGATCTTCTGTCCTAATTATGATCGCCTCCTCCAACTTTTTCATTCATTTTCTTGGCCTCTTCTCCGTATCTCTTCTTATTTCTCGCCTCATCTTCTTTTCCCCACGAGGTGAGGTGGACATATGCGCAATCGTTGGCGTCACTATAACCTCGCAAGTGTCCACCTCGCCACGCTGGCGCAAGCGTCCATAGCGCTCTTGTCTTTCACCCCATTCGTCACCCCCGAGGGTGCGCTCCTTTCCCTCTGAATCCCCTCTTTCCTTTGCCTTGAAGTGTGTTCTCCACACCTCTTTTCCTCTTCTCTCATTCATTTTGGCCAGATTGCATCTGATCTAAATTTACCACGGCAAAAAAACGAATCGGAAGAATCATAACTGATTCCCGAGGCCGATTCCCCCTCTTCGATCTCATTTTGCAGTAAATTTCCCACTTTTCGCCCTAACGCTGTGAATTGTTACTGCAACGAAGACTTTGATTGCTACAATGTGTCTAATCTCTCTTTTCACTACGCTACGCTGGCTACATTGAAAATGTTTACTTTTCTCATACTTATGCTAGATGTGAAACATATCCGAAAAGGCAAAATATGAAGCCGAACTTCGTAAAATGTATTTCTATGTCGATTCCCCTTCTTGCTCATTTCTATTCGCCCGCTTTCTCATTTTCATTACCGATCCCTCAGTGAGGAATTGCAACTTCACGACGAATACTTTGATAACGCTGTCTTTGATATCTCATATCTACCTAGTGATTCAGTGATTCAACGGCTCTTCATTGAAAATATGTAGCCATCTCGCATTTACGTGAGACGTGAAACATATCCGAAGAGGCAAAAAGTTGCAATTTGATCTTGAATTGGAATGAGTGAAGAAGCACTCCCGAGGCCACTAATTACGGCCTTCTGTCCTGATCATGATCCTCCAACTTCTTCATTCATTCCCTTGGCCTCTTCTCCATATCTCTTACCACTCTTGTCATTTCGCGCCTATTCTTCTAAAACTTTTGATAACCATTTTAGATTAATTGAACAATTGAACTTATCGCTAGTGTTCAACACTGTATTGAAAGTTTTTCGCTTCTTCGCTTGATGTGAAACATATCCGAACGGACAAAAAGTTACACTCTATAATCGCAAAGTGAACAATGAAAAGGGCTTTACTGAAGGCAATCATTCCGGCCTTCTGTCCTAATTATGATCGCTCACACCATCTTCTTCATTCATTCTCTTAGCCTCTTCACCCATATCTTCTCATTTCTCGTCTCAATTTCTAGCAATTTGATAACCATTATAAAATTATCGCTGAAGTCGATTGAAAATGATTAGTTTCCACGTATTTACGGTAGATGTGAAACATATACCACACGGATGACAAAAAGTTGCATCCGAACATCGTAAAGCAAATGTGAAAAAGGATTCCGAGGCCACTAATCACCACGCTGGCCCCAGCGTCCATGGCGCTCTTGTCTTTCTCCCAATTCGTCACCGTCCCCGATGGTGCGTCCCTCTTCCTCTGAATCCCCCTTCCTTTGCTTGAAGTGTGTTCTCAACACTCCTTTTCCTCTTCTCGCACTCATTTTGGCCAGATTGCATCTGATCTAAATTTACAACGGCAAAAAAGCGAATCGCAAGGATCATAACTGATTCCCGAGGCCGATTCGAGATCTTCCTACTCATTTTGCAGTCGCTTGCCTCTATTTCACGCCGAAGAACACTCGATGAACTGTTACTGCCTCGCCGCGAAGTCTTTGATAATCATTATATGATTAGACTTATCCATCTTCTACCCCACGCAGGATTGAATATTTTTAGTTTCCACGTATTTGTGCTAGATGTGAAACTTATCCGAAAAGGCAAAAAGTCGAGCCAGATCATCGTAAAGAGACAGTGAAAAAGAATTCCTGTATCGAGTCACCTTCTTGCTCAGTTCTTGGTTCTCGTGCCTCATTTTCATTATCGATTTCTCAGCGAGGAATTACAACTTCACGGCGATGAATTTTATTGCGATGTCTTTGATATTTCAAACCTATCTAATGATTCAATTATCGAGCGAGAATTCATTGGAAATATTTAGTTGTCTCGCATTTACGTGAGACGTGAAACATATCCGAAGAGGCAAAAAGTTGCAATTTGATCATGAATAGAAATGAGTGAAGAAGCACTCCCGAGGCCACTAATTACGGCATTCTGTCCTAATTGTGTTCGCATCCTCCAACTTCTTCATTTATTCCTTTAGCCCTTTTAGTCGCTTTCGCATCTTTGAATTGTTACAACCTCGATATGAAGACTTTGACAACCATTGGTGGATAATAGGACTTATTTCTCATATAGGACAGCTAAGCAAAATTGAAAATTTCTAGTTTCCATGTATTTGTGCTATATGTGAAACATATTCGAATAGGCAAAAAGTTGAGCCCGGGCTTCGTAACGAGACCGTAAAAGAAGGATTCCTGTGCCTATTCCCATTCTTGCTCATTTCTAATCGCTCGCTTTCTCATTTTCACTCTATCAGTGAGGAATTACAACTTCGCAACGAATACTTTGATAGCGATGTCTTTGATATTAGAAATCTATCTAATTCGCGATTGATAAGGTGCTATTGAAAACATTTAGTTATCTCGCTTTTACGCGAGGCATGAAACATATCAGAAGAGGCAAAAAGTTGCAATTTGATCTTGCATGGGAATGAGTGAAGAAGCACTCTGGAGGCCAGTAATTGTGGTCTTCTGTCCTAATTATGATCGCCTCCTCCAACTTCTTCTTCATATCCTTGGCCTCTTCTCCATATCTCTTACCACTCTTCTTATTTCTCTCCTCATATTCTCACAATTTGATAATCATTATTAGACACTAATCGCTGAAGTTGATTGAAAATGGCTAGGTTCCACTCATTTTTGCTAGATGCGAAACATATCCGAAAAGGCAAAAAGTTGCGACAGATCATCGTAATGAGACCATGAAAGTGGATTCATATGCCGATTCACCTTCTTGCTCACAATCGGTTCCTGTTGCATGCTTTCTCATTGTCATTACGGATTTCTTAGTGAGGAATTGCAACTTCACGGCGATGAATTGTATAGCAATGTCTTTGATATTTCAAATCTATCTAATGATTTACTGATTGAATGGGGTTCATTGAAAATATTTAGCAGTCTCGCATTTACGCGAGACGTGAAACATATCTGAAGAGGCAAAAAGTTGCAATTTGATCTTGAATGGGAATGAGCGAAGAAACACTCCGAAGCCGCTAATTAAGGTCTTCTGGCTTAATTATGATCGTCTCCTCACTCAACTTCTTCATTCATTCTCATGGCCTCTTCTCCATATATCTTTTCATTTCTCATTTACACTATAACGGCGCAAGTGTCCACCTCGCCATACTAGCGCAAACGTCCATGTGCGGTCTTGTCTTTCACCCCATTCGTCACCCCCGAGGGTGCTTAACACTCCTTTTCCTCTTCTCTCATTCATTTAGGCGAGATTACATCTGATCCAAATTTACCACGGCAAAAAAGTGAATCGGAAGGATCATAACTGATTCCCTTTCTTCGAACTCATTTTGCAGTCTCTTTCCCACTTTTCGCCGAACGCTCGGTGAATTGTTAGAACCTCGCCACGAAGACTTTGATAACCATTAAATAATTGTACTTATCGTTTGCATTCCATAGTTCCATAGCCAGATTGAAAAGTTCTGGTTTCCGCGTATTTGTGCTAGATGCGAAACATATCCGAATAGGTAAAAAGTTGCAACTGAACATAGTAATGAGACAGTTAAAAGGGATTCCTAGTATGATTTCCCTTCTTGCTCTGTTCCTGTTGCTCGCTTTCTCATTTTCATTATCTTCGGTGCGGAATTAGAACTTCGCGACGTATTTTCTTTAATCTACCTATGATTCGATCAAGAATGACAATTCATTGAAAATATTTTGTTGTCTCGCATTTACGTGAGACGTGAAACATATCCGAAACGGCAAAAAGTTGCGCCAGATCATCGTAATGAGACCATGAAAGTGGAATAATATGCCGATTCATCTTCTTGCTCACAATCATTCTTGTTGCTCGCTTTATCATTTTCATTACAGATTTCTTAGTGCGGACTTTCAGCTTCATGATGAAGACTTTAATAGCGATGTCTTTGATATCTCATATCTATCTAGTGATTCAGTGATTCAATTGTTCTCCATTAAAAACATTTAGCCATCTCGCATTTAAGCCAGACGTGAAACATATCCGAAGAAGCAAAAAGTTACAATTTGATCTTGAATGGGAATAAGTGAAGAAGCACTCCCGAGGCCACCAATTAGGGTCCTCTGGCCTAATTGTGATCACCTCCTCCAACTTCTTCATTCATTCTCATGGCCTCTTCTCCATATATTATATCTTCTTTCTTCTTTTTTCTCGCACCATCTTTTCACAATTTGATATTATTGTAGAAAACCCGCTTGATATTCCGAGTACACACACTTCATCTGGCTGACGACTGTGCACTCTCATAATTGCGTGCTATTTCGTCGTTTCTCTGACCAAAAGCCATGATTTGGAATAGGTTTCACGGTCAACATATAGAGGTTGACTCTCAACTCCGTTTACCACAATAATAATCATTATTAGAGACTAACAGGCTGAAGTTGATTGAAAATGGCTATGTTCCACTCATTTATGCTAGATGTGAAACATATCCGAAAAGGAAAAAAGTTGCGGCGCCAGATCATCGTAATGAGACCGCGAAAAGGGATTCCTATGCCGATTCCCTCTCTTGCTCATTTCTAATCGCTCGCTTTCTCATTTTCATTCCTTCAGGGAGGAATTACAACTTCACAACGTAGATTTTGATAACGATGTCTTTGATATTTCAAATTTATCTAATGCTCCGCAATCTGGAAGTCTTTGCAAACATGTGTATGCCCCAGATTTATGCTAGACGTGAAACATATCCGAAGAGGCAAAAAGTAGCAATTTGATCTTGAATGGGAATAAGTGAAGAAGCACTCCCGCGGCCACCAATTAGGGTCCTCTGGCCTAATTATAATCATCTCCCAAACTTCTTCATTCGTTCCCTTGTCTCCGTATCTCCTCTCATTCTTCGCCTCATCTTCTCCACTTTGATAACCATTATATAATTGGATTTATCGCTGATGTTCCCCAAGTCCAGTTAAACATTGATAATGTTTAAATTTCATGTTTTTACGCTGGATGTGAAACATATCCGCATGGACAGAATGTTCACCCTAACATAGTAAAAAGAACGCGAAAAAGGATTCCCGTGGCCACAAATTACTGCCTTCTTGCCGAATTATGATCGCCCACTCTAACTTCTTCTTTATTCATTATCTTGGCCTCTCCTCCATATCTCTTCTTTCTTCTCATTTCTCGCCTCATTTTCCTCTCCTCCACAGTGTGAGATCTCGTTCATCATATCTCGCTTGATTAGTGTGAGAGCCCAGCGGCTTCCTCTTTATCGATTGATTCATGATTACGGTAATCCCCCACTCGAGTGATCCTTGATCTACTCCTTGTACCCGCCCTGAGGCAGCAGAGGCCGTGCAATTATTGACTTTCTTCTCAGAGATGATCGTCTTTTTCTCAGCGCTGTCTTAGAATTGTGTACTATCTCCCCTTCCCCTTTCCTCTGCGTCTCTGTACAAGAATACACCCTTCCACTCTTCCTGCTTCAGCCTCAAACAATCGACGGCGAGAAGAGAGTTGGCATATGATGGGAGACGCTCTGCTTCTCTGGCACTCTCTCCTTATCCCTCAATCTCTCGCCACTCTGCGTCTCCTCAAACAACACAATCTCTTACAATCACTCCGAGATTTCCTTGTCACTACATCTTTCTCAAGTGTTTTGAGGACTCCAAGAGGTCTGGAGAATGTTTCTTAGGTTAAAGACAATAGCGTCAGGGACATTTGCGCCATTATTATACTGCTCAATTGTTCGTTTCACCAAAATGGCGCAAATGTCCATGGCCTCTTGTCTTTCACCATTTTCTTTCCCTCTTTGTTCCCCCGCGCCCTGCAGTTTTGTGTTGTAAATGAACATATCAACTTACTCGTCTTCTCTTCCATTCTCTCCTCCTTTGAAGCACTTCTGGCGTCCCGGCGCGAAAATACGATACTTTGGAGAGTGTTTTACGCAGCACCCGACCCCTTTGTGTGGAGACGAAAAGCACGGTTTAGTGCTCCATAGGTCGGCTCGAAGCGTTGCGCCTACTCAAACGGGCGAACTAGATTGCTTCATACAATTCTGAATAATATTGATATTTCATATCTCGAAATATATTTGTCATGCATCATGTTCATATTACCAAGAGAAAATCAATTCATATTTCATACTGTAATTGTCGCCGCGGGACTTCACGAGAGAGCGCAGAGTAGATAGCGCGTGTTTGTGATGATAGTGTTTTTCAACAAGTTATCAATCCGTTATTGTGGCTTGTTTTAACACGTCATGTTCCCGTTTTGTGTTGCTATAGTTTTGGCGCGCAGCCGACGACTTGACACATAGTGGTGATCAATCAGGTTGTTTCGAAGCCATGTGGCATCGATAGAGGGTCTTCTTCTCTTCTTCCCACTCCATTCCCTCCCTCGTTTCTGGCCGCGAGTAGTCGTCGTTGTCGTCGATGGACGACCGTTCCTCGTCGCTGAGGACGTCATCCCGACAGAGGAACAAGCTGGTGCGAGGCCGCATCGTGTATAGGGAGAAACGACGAGCGCCCGATGATCACAGGTACGCTGATTTTTGGTAATTTTACTACTTTATTGTAATGTTTCATATGCAGTAACCATGAAACATAACCCGAAAAGCACTGCTTTATGTATGGGATTTTCTCAGCAATTTCACATTTTAAAATTTGCTCGAAACTTTCCCACGACGCGTTTTCACGCTGATTCCGGTTTAACGAGATTTGATTTGCCCTCGGCGGCATTGATAGATGAGAAATTTTCATTGAGAATGAATGATTGATGGGCGAGAACTCAATCTTAATTATAGAAAATATTTAAATCAATAAAAATTGGTTACGGTAACAAGCGCGGCGAGAGTAAAAATGTGATGCGAAAAACCCTTCCATCTTCCATGAATAGTCTTGGGGGAAGTTGGAAACAAGTGTCGCGATCTGGGGTAATCTCTCATTCCATGGCCCCGGTTTTCTCGACTCGATTCCATTGTGAATCTCATCTCCTTTCCTATTCAGAGCCAACAACAATTACTGGGATCAATCCTCTCCTTTCTTCAGGAAGAAGAAAAGGGAAAAGAAGGGTTGGGTCTCGCTGATTAGAACCACACACACAACACTTTCACTCTTCCGTCTTCCTTTTGAGAGTGAGATTCTCTATCTTCTTTGCTCCCCTGTCCCCCTAGACCCAAACAATCCCTTGTTTCGGTGCTTCTGAATCCTCCACCTGTCACCATAGGATTCAGGGATTTTATAGGGTTTTTTTTAGTTAACAACACTCCTTCACTCATTCATCGTATTATTTTTCGAGTGAATTAACTTTAGTAAAAAAATCATTATAGTGGTTCAATTTGATATTAGTAAGGTTCTTTAACTCCTGAAAGTGATACTCCCGATAGCATCTGAGTCTGATCTCTTGTCTGCCACAGCTGCGTTCGCAACACAGAATCGTTGACATGTCTCTCTCCCTCTGCGTCTCTCGCCTCGTCACACTGTCAACCGCCCGATCACACCCCGGAAACCAACACCATTCGGGACAAGCTTTTTTGCCCCTGCCATCCGCCTGACCCGTCATTTTCATCATTCCGAGAGAGTTGAGAGAGCTGTAGTCGCCCCCATCCTGACCCCAGGCTCCCGCCACGAAAATCTAGGCATACTGTAGGAATGAGAATACTGTGCGGCAGCTACAATGTTACCACCTTCTCTGATGAGGAAACGTGAGTCCAGAACCGTAAAACATATTTTAAAAAAACAATAATGGAAAAAAGTGTGGTGGATCCCTGGAAGACTTGGTGTGGGTTACGGTATTGTTTCGGAAACTGAAAATCAGGGTAGAAATTCACGATTTGAATTTGCAGTTCACGAGACGCAGAGGAAAACAACCCGTCGTTCGGTGGCGCCCGAGACGACTTCCTGAGGCGAAGCAGCAACTACGGAAGGTACGGTAGCTTGAAGATTACTGTAGAATCGAGCCTGAATCAGGCCAGGTTGAAAACACTGTTGTATTTTCTATTTGCAACAAGCTTCATTAAAAGTTTGGTGGGTAGTTTAGAACAGGTTCCTCTTACACTGTTATTGACCGAGTTCTCCAGTGAAATTTGAGCAGCTCAAAGGCGCTAGAGTACTGAGCAGTTGCATTCGTATTGGAAAAATATATATATTTGAAAAAGCTACAGTATCCCAATCAGGAGAAGTGACGTTTTGGAACTTTACGTTTTGGAACTCTACGTTTTGGAACTATACATTGTTTATTTTCTTCACAGATAACAGAATCTTCAGGGGTAATAAGTGCACAAAAACACAGATATCAACGGATCTTCTGATTACGGTTGTCTCAACAAGAAAGAATAAGCACCATAATTAACAATAATGCCAAATATGTACAATGTCAGCAAATTTAACAAGAATTTGACAGTTCAATAACGTCCAATTGCATTGACGAAGTAATCAAGAAGGTCTAACTTCGACAGGGCATTGGGATTAGCCAACGCGTCT
>JACMIF010004960.1:0-11401 GCA_014805445.1 Diplogasteroides magnus | reverse complement strand
AGGTACCCGAATTCGATCGCCACATCAATTCTACATATCGGATTTTTTTCCAATTTTTGACGAATTTTCGGATTTTTTTCATGCCCTGAGGCAACGAAAAAATTTCAAGTCAAACGGACCTCAGATTCGTGATCTACGGGTTGATTTACCCCATAACCAAATTTTCAGCCAATTCGGAGACCTAAAGTTGAGAAACTGTGCAAAGGGGTGGTCCACCCTTCCGAAGGTGTCTCCTAATACCCTCGAGGCGAATGCCTATCACTCTTAGAGACAACTTTCCTGATATAAATTGAGGAAATTCTCTTCATTATTGATTTAAGAAACTTGAAAATATAATATGTCTTACTTTGAGGAAGAGTGATCGAAGTGCAACGATGACAATTGAAGAAAGAACACAAAGTGGAAGAGAAGAGAGAAGAGGACCGATCCAGAGAATAACCACAAGTACAATGAGTGAGGAGAATAGACCAGACATCTGAAAATACATTGTTCATTTTCACTGTCTGTGTTCTTATGCGGTCGGCTGTCTATCAGTCGTGTCATACAACTGTTCTCGAATAACAGAATTGATGCATCGGTTCCCATTTAGAAGAACCATGCAAACTAGGGTTTCTCAATCGGTAGTAGAGTGCATTCGTCTGTTGTTGACGAGGAGCGGTTGTCTATTTCATGAATGAAACAACAGCTTCTCGAGAAACATACAACAGATGAATGCACTCTACTACCGATTTAAAAGCCCTAATGCTAACCTGAGTCTTTGCTCCAGCAGACTCATTGACAAGTGAACGAGACAGCGAAGTTGATACTGGGAAAACGGAAAAGAAGGACGACAGTGTCCCGCTTATTCCAAGAGCCAGCAATTCCTTCAGTTTTTTTTTCTCTCGTCAAATTGGAGTATAACGACTGCACCTGATTAGTGTCTATCGAGTATTTGGGTTTCTTAGCGAATAACTTTCCCATTGAAATTGTGACTGCGAATGACACAATGGCGATGGAGAGAGCTGGACCCACAAGTAATGGAAGCAAACGAATATCGGGAATTGAAGGAGTGGGCATCCTGACAAGAAGAAACAGATTATGGTATGCAACAATCATACACAGTTTACAACTTTATGGGTTATTTTTCACAGAGAGCATAGCTTCAAATATAACAGCGTTGAAACGTAGTCCATAAAGTAGGCAAACTGCCAACCATAACTAATACCCAGTTGCAACACTATCGATGATTTTCACGTGCAAATTTTCTTCGAGATGCAAAATTGAGGACAGTACTGTAGCGATGATCATCTGATGAATGAAATAAATGGAAAAAAATATATGAAAACAAACAAGAACGAGTTCACTGGGAAAGAACTTCAGAAACGAAATTCTTTGTGATAAAATCTTAAAGAAATGTAAAAGAGATATGTTATTTTGAAAAATTATCAAACCTTTGACACAGCGAGGGATAAAATACAGAGAAATGAAGTTATCACAGCGGCAGTGTTGGCGTTTGGAATCGAAGAGAATACATCTGATATTTCCTAAAGAGGAAGAGAATGCAAATAGAGAATAAGTCTAACTTGAAAGAGGACGAAGAGCTGGGAAGGTCTCTTGGTCACTTTTACTCCAAGAAGAGATGGAACCTGTGCTACGAGAGCATGGGAAGCAGCACCCAGGTTGAATCCTGAAGGAGATTTTGAAGAGAATGAAGAAGGTGAAAAGAGATGACCTGACACCACGGGGTCCGACAAATAGGCTGTGAGGAAATCAAGACGGAGGATGGCCATGAGAAGCTGAAAAGGAGAAGACAAGGGAAAAAAGGATGGCATAAGTACCTGGATGAGACCGACTGTGAGAGAGAGACAAACAGCTACGTCAATTGGACGATATGGACCGAGCTCATGAATGAATCCTACGCATGAACATGGAGAAGTCAATATTTGGAGAATGTAACCTGTGCTAGTACCATTGGGTCCATCGGGAAGAAGAGACAGACGGGTCTGCCCTGTGAGAAGAGAGGTGATGGAGAAGACACCTGAAGGGAGAACAGAGGAGATAAGAGGGACATCAAAACAAGTAATATTCAAATACCAAAGTGCATTCATTTGTCTTGTTCGTTCAGTGCAGTTATCTGTGGTGAGAGAATGAACTTCGGTGCTTGAATAGCATTCCCTTGGACGTCTCGAGGAGATAAGAAAGAAAGTGCGAAAGACACATGCATCATAGACATGTGCGCTAAAATTGTGAAGTAGATGTTTGCACAGGAAAATGATCTGATCATTTCCGCATTATGGCGTTACTGTCCTTAGCGCTCTCGTATTTTAGTTGATTCTCACCAATGGATGAATGCAAGGACGATCCGAAGATGAAATAGAAGAGAGGTGGAAAGAATGAAGCGTACAGTCCATATACAGGAGACAGAGAAGCAAGCACGGAATAAGCCATTCCTGTAGAGGAAAATGATTGAAGAATGAGAGGAGGAGACTAGACTTTCAAAAAAAAACGGCAGTAAAGTGCGCTTCTGATTCGTCTATGATAAATAATCCACTCGACTCAACATCAGTTGTCTATCGAACAGCTCCGCCGTGGAAAGCAAAAGGAATGAGAAATGCACTTTACTACCGATTTAGAAACCCTAGAATGCACTCCACCTTGAGGAATGTTGTAGATGCCCAGAGTGGCTCCAGCCAACGAATCATGCAGAAGATTGTCCTTCAGAGAATAACGCGGAATCCACGAAATACAGGGAATTCGACGGAGAAGAAAGCTTCTCATCCCTGGATATTGACATTGTTGAAAGAAAACATTTTGTGTTGGCAGAATGAATCCCAAAGTTCTATTTCACCTCTCTGTGCTCTCTATGATAAGCTCGTGTCCGTGTGGCAGAGACGACTGAGTAAATGAGAAAGCTGAGAGATGAAATGAACTTTCAGATCCACGCTGACAAAATTAACAGGCATACATACCTTTGACACTACAACATGATGTTATCTTCTTGTTCACATTCTTCATCCGATCTCCCCAATTGCGCGCAGAGGAACCCACATACCCATTTAGCTCGTCGTATTCCCTTTGGAGGAGCAGGAAATGAATAATCGAATGAAAAACAAGAGCGTTTTGGGCATTTGCGCAGCAATGGTGAAGTGGACAGTCGCGCCATCGTTTTCGCCATGATCAAGTCATCATTATGGCACAAATGTCCATGGCGCCCTTGCGTTTCTCCCGAATAACCCCATGGAGAAATACCTGGTTCATTGTCGTGGTGGAGCGAGGGAAGGACAAGGGTTTAGAACTTTACGAGAAGCACTGATAACATGTGTGGAGATAAGAATCTGATGCAATTAGGAACCTCTTTTTCGTCACATCAACAATACATCATATCTTTTGTAAAGGCAATCCAAACCAGCGATGAGTGAATCAGATATAATACAACAGAATGCGAGGAGACAATTTGGTATTATTATTGTGCAGGCGTTCTCGAGATACATCTTTTTCAATTTTTTATCTGTACAATTTACATTTGTAATTTTTACAAGCACCTGTGGTTCAATCTTCAAAATGTCATCATGATTTTTCATATGAAAATGATATCGCGATAGCTATTCTGGTTAAATTGCAATCAAAAAATAATATTGTAAACGTATAAACGCCCAGAAATCATAACCATGTAACATAAACGTCACTTGAAGAAGATCCATTTGCGCACATTACCGAGCATGCCGGTCAATGTGAGATGTCCTGTGTTGGCTCCGTGATTGCCGATCGATGGATGATGGTTGCAGGTGAGTGAGGATTACGGTAGGACGACGAATGACAAATCGCGGAAAATTGTTAAGGCTCCTATGTATCATGTCACATGATTCATGTGGCACTCATGGCATGGTTCATCAGTCCAGGTCCATGGCTCGTTAACAACACCACTGATTGAACGCGACCGCGTACGCGTCAGTTAAACAGGCCCCGGCTGGGTCAAAGTTGTAACGCTGTAAAATTTGAGGCCGAAACAATTCATTTGAATCTCCCTCGCAGTACAAACAACGGATACGGACGCGCGTTGCGTGTCGCGTGTCGCGTGTCGCGTGTCGCGGTCAGTTCAGTGGAGAAACCCCGTTGATGTTATCCCTCTTACATGGTTGTAAGTCAGAGATAGCATGAATGGTGTGTTACTTATATCGCGTTGTTAACGCACGAGTGGATTCCGTATTATACAAATATTGGGTATGATTTTTTTATTAGAGCAGCGAAACTAAAATCACGAATTATTTGCAACAAATGAAAGGGGAGAGAATGATCAAAGGTTTGAGATTCTTTATAGCAACCGAATATACGAATCATCTTAAATGTGGCATTCTATATGTACGATTACCCACAATTGCAAGAGCATGTGAGCGCGGAGATGGACTTTTCTGCGTCCCAGTTTGTACACAATGTTTGAGATGCGGTTTTCTGCAGCCGATGTATGCGTAATTTCCTCTTCCCCTTTTGCTTGCAGCATTGTGTTTAGGTCAAAGTTGGAAGTTCGCATGCGAAATTTAAGCCTCTTATTAGAAGTTGTTGACTCCATTATGGCCTTAAAGTCATGATCAATCAGGCAGTCAGTATTTTTTTTAAAAATCACCTGAATAGCTGACCGGCACCCTGATGACGTCAGTTTAGTGATTTCGTGAAATTCGACTTCCTTCAACTCGAATCTTTTTGCAAGAATTAACAGCTGATCATCAGATATTGCGAAATTAGTGCCTTGGAAATGCAGTATTTCTCGGCCAACTACTGAAACTACGACATAGTGTGGCGGTCCTTACAATTCTCACCTCCCCATCCACTTCCGATCAGTCGTCTCTCCACCTTTGGTGTTGAGACAATCTCTCGAAGGAGAATGGGGAAGTTAGCATTGTGTGGACCTTCCACACTAGTTAAAAGATTTCGAACGTGATGAGCTTACCTCGATAAAAATGATTGTTTGCATAATCTTCGGGTAGTACTTTTTGCGCGAAAATAGTTAAGTGTGCGCTCTTTGTGAACCACCTTTGAAGGGCTTCTTGCTTTGAAACTTGGTTTAGATCACACTTGATCGCCAATATATTTGCCATTTCGACGATGAATTGGACCGCATCAAGATCAGCATCTTTTATTGTTCCCATGATTTCAAATTCAACTGAATTTGCAGTTCTAGTGAAGAAAGCGGTGCATTGTTCTAGGCTTTGATACTTGAACTCTGGAGGGTTTGAACAATAGCAGATACGATTATGAAACCCGAGTTCTTGACTCCGTTTTTTCCCTTGAAAAAGAAGAACGAATTCCTGGTAACTGGTTTTCACAAAGGCGATTTCGATGTGGTGATTGAACAAATTCTGCGAGTTGCTATCAATGAGTGTCCGAAATCGCCTGCAACTCAATCGCAGTGCATTCAAAGACTTGGTTACAGAGTAGCCAAACATCTTCAGAAGAACCTCTGATGGAACACTCAATAGTGAAAGAGCCATAGATGTGCTGAAAATTGAACAAACGAATCGATGCATAACATGTCATGGGGTCGATCTGTTCAGTGGCAACGCCGCAGCGCCAAGTTAAAACTCAAGTTAAATCAAGTTAAAACTTGATTTTGGCGGGAATATATGGTTCTAGTACAACGGCAGAGGTGAAGTCAAGAATTTTTACTGTATCTTTAACATGAATGATATTATCGAATTATCATAAATGCATTTATTCAATTTATTCAATCAGAAATGAACGGAGAAGAACAATCGACACACGCCATCTATTTGATCAAAAATAGACATAAACGTCAAAACATAATGAATGGTTAGTGGCATTCCAAAATGAATTTATGATATTTCAATAATATGATTCATGTTTAAAGGTACAGTCCGGGGCGCCGATTTTTATCGCAAACTGACTTTAGACACGGTTGAATTTGAAATGTTAAAACGTGAACTAGACGACATTTTGAAATAATGGCTTCATAGCAATGTCAGTTCCTAGCTCTGAATGTAATCTGCATTCTCTATTAGCACATTTCAGTACAAAAATGGGAGTATAGCTTAATTGAAGGAGCTACCGTGTCTAAATTCAGTTTGCGATACTCGGCGCCCCGGAGTGTACCTTTAAGATACAGTAAAATCATCGACCTCGCCTTTGCCGTTGTTCTAGAACCATGCATTCCCGCCAAACGTCAGGTTATAACGGAAGGATTGGTGGCACTAGGCGTTGCCAGATCGACCCCATACCATGCTATGCATCAATTTATTTGCGCATTCTTGTCGCGCATACTAAGTGAATACCTAGTATTACGCTCGTCACGTTTTTAAAGGTACATTCCGGGGCGCCGAATTCTATCGCAAACTGACTTTAGACACGGTAGAATTTGAATTTAAAAAATCGTGAATAAGAAGAAAATTTGATATTATGGCTTCATAGCAATGTCACATCCTAGCTCTGAATGTAATCTGTATTCTCTATTAGCCCATTTCAGTACAAAAATGAGAGTAAAACTAATTTAAAGGAGCTACCGTGTCTAAAATCAGTTTGCAATACTCGGCGCCCCGGAATGTACCTTTAACAACAGTTTTTCTTGTTTTTGAGTGCTATGTCGGCGTTTCTTTGTTAATCTCCGCTCTTGATAATGATTCACATGGACAAATCATGTCAAATTTCAGCACATCAATGGCTCTTTCACTATTGAGTTTTCCACCAGAGGTTCTTCTGAAGATGTTTGGCTACTCTGTAACCAAGTCTTTGAATGCACTGCGATTGAGTTGCAGGAGATTTTTGGCACTTGTTGATAGTAACTCGTAGATGCTATTCGATCACCACATCAAGATCAGCTTTGAGAGAAATTTTGGATGCACTTTTGTTCTTCGTTATGTAATGAAAAATAGGAAGGAAGCTCTCTGGTTTGAAAAAAAGCATCTGCTATATTTCTTCCCTTCAAGACTTCAAGCATCAAAGCATAGAACACTGCACCGCTTTCTTCGCTAGAACTGCAAATTCAGTTCAATTTGAAATCATAGGAACAATGCAAAATGATCACCTCGATGCAGTCCATTTTATCGTCGAGAAGGCGAATAAATTGGTGATCAAGTGTGCTCTAGATCAAATGTCAAAGCAAGAGGCACTTCAACGGTGGTTCACAAAGCGGGAGCGCTATTATCTCGCGAAACGCACTGCCCGAAGATTATGCTGATGATAATTTTTATCGAGGTAAGCTCATCTCCTTCCATAGTTTGCAAATAAGGTCATATGTTCAGTTGCTGGATGGGAAATTCTGCATTTGCACGGCTCCAATTTCACAATGTCCGATGATCAGCTGCTAATTCTTTCAAAAAGATGTGACTTGAAGGATGTCGAATTTAGTCTCGGTTTCACTAAAGTGACGTCGTCTGGGTGCCGAGCCGCTATTCATGTGAGCTTTTATTACACTGACTGCTTGATTAACCATGACTTTAAGGCCATAAGGAGTCAGCCTGTCCGGAAAAGACGCTTAAATTTTGCATGCGAACTTCCAACTTTGACCTAAACGCAATGCTGCAAACAAAAGGGGAAGAGGAAATTACTCAGGAATTGGCTGCAAACAGCCGTGACACAAATATTATGTACAAACTGGGAAGCAGAGAAGTGCATCTCCACGTTCTAAAGCCTATGCAATTGTTTGTAAACGTCCATATAGAATGCCACATCTAGGATGATTCCTGTTTTCGGTTGTTATAAAACGTAGAACCTCCGATCGTAATTCCTCTTTCATTTATACTCTTAACGCCCTCGTTATTCGTGAACAATCATATTTTTGCTGCTAGAATGTAAATAAAATGATTACGACAGCGGCCCACAATCTTAGCACATTTTTCATTCAATTTCAACCTTCGCGTTGATAAGCGTTTCGTGTCGCCACCTGATTTGCGTTTGGAGTTTATCGCGTAGTTTAAATAGTGTGAGTTGATTGGCCGTGACTCTAATGAAGGGATGGCAGTCGCCAGTCCTATAAATAGGCACTCTATAGTATAATTTCAGCGTTTTGGAAGCAATCCGGCTTACGGTCGCATTGAGTCTGAAATGAAAATAAAATAGATCATTCAGTTGTTAATGAATCCATTTGCGGCTGCGGCCGCCCCACTCAAAAGAAGGATGAATGGAATGAAGAATGACAAGAATAAATAATTCCCAGATGTGAAGCAGAAGCGCATTTTTCATTCGTCTAATTCCCTTGGATACATTTTGACCGATGTGTGATCGCCCATCGCACTCGATTAAAAAGTTTTATTCCGGAGTCAAGGGATTCCTGCCGGTGGACCGCTATGTAGGCCAGTCGATTAGTAGTTACATCCTGGCGTTCCAAGGTTTTCTCCAGGCGATATCTGGTTCACGAGCACCGACCCACGGAGGGATAGATCTCACTTCATTATGTGAGTACATTCACTTCCGTTATGTCAACTTTGTTTTCTAGAATGATAAATAGGCCGTTTGATTCCTGTTCTTGTTGAGAACCGCTTTAGTACAGTTGTTTTGAACTATCTCAATAATAAAATCAACCGAAAATTTTTTTCGTGATTAGTTTGCGCTGTCCCCACAGATTCCAATAACAACTTGCTATTGAGTAACATCGTTTTCATCAAAGCTTCTTCAATAGATAGATGATGATTTTCAGAAAGTTGATTCCGCCAGATCTTTTCTTTGCTAATTATTGTTGTACGTCGTTTTGGCGCGAGTCATTAGAAGTGATAGTGGAAAATAATGTGATGCTTTTCCCATCCGAGAAACGCTACCGTATTTCTTTCTACTGAAGCTATAATAAATCAATTAATCGGACGCATTATTTTTTTCCAATTTCATTGCATTGTGCAATTAAACTCGATTTTTCTTTCAATTCCTGAAAGACGATGAGTGGTGAATTCCCGTGTGTGCAAATTGTTACTCAAATTGAGCAAGCTGATAATCATAAATTCTTCATTTCGCTTCTCTCCATTTCACAATAATTACATGCATTCCCTTGTATTTTTTGCAATTTTGTGGTGAATGACAACAGCGCAATGGACGTTCATGACGCATTTGTCTATTTCGCAATTATAATGCAAATGTCCATGGTCCCTTACAGTCTCCCTGGACAGCTTCTATAGCCCTGTTCAGAATGTCAGCTTCGTTGTCGCTCTCCATTCTACACGGTGTTCTATGCTGGACGGGCATCGCATTTAACATCTTCATACTGTGTATAATCGTTAGGAAGACGCCTACGAGTCTGAGGTCAGTTATGTTTAACATTTTACAATTTGAATAAACTGTTTTGGAACCTAATCAGTTCTGCTCTTCGCTCTGACTTGCTTAGAACTGACAACACTACTTTCTTCATACGTCGTCTATGAGCGGTGGGCAGTAACAAGAAATTTTTCTCATATCTTCAATATTTTAGAATGATTCCAGTAGGCAGAGCAGTTTTGGGATAACAACCGGGCCCTGCGCGCTGCTCGGTTAGCTAAAGCAATTATGCCACGAACTTTTAATCTGTAAACTGACTATGTAAGCTTAAACTTATTTGACTTTTCGTTCACGAATGATCTGTGGCTTTTTCGAGCTATTGCGCTCCCAGTTTCTCTTCATTTATCCTCTTTGAACAATTATCCAGCCTCTGACACCTATTCAGGCGCTATTTCAGAACAAAATGCTAAAAATATGGGATTTTCGTCATCGATCAAAAACGAAAAACCAAATAAGCGGTATTTTCAATTTATAGACGAAATGTTCGTGGCATATGTGGCCCTTGTAAGAATGACATTTCACCATAATTTTTCCATTGCGACTAATTTCAGGCTCACATGAGCTGTGTTTTCACGTCTACTCGATTCTATTAGCTAGCCATGGCAACTATTTCATCATGATACTTGGATGTTTCCTGTTCAGGTTTGCAGTCTCCATTTTTCTGAGAGTGTCAGGTGAAGCATTCTAGTTCAACGGTGCGCTTTTCTGTTCGAGAGCCGTCATTTTGACGAAATACAGCTAGATCATTATTTTTGCGGGTTGTAGACAACAATAATTAAGATGGCAATCAAAGAGACATTTATCACTGGTCTGAAACCGAAAGTTTTGATGATATTAGCACATTTCATACTGAAGCATGACCTCTGGAGCATTAAGATTTTCAGATACTACATCATATCTCATACGCCACCTTCGCCAAAAGTTGTGGCTACGTTGATCTTCGTTACGTTTCTGCCGACATTTGTTGTGATAGTATGTCTATTTTCAATCCAAATTAGTGTGATGCAACTGGCTACTGCTTTAAGAATTAGTAGGGCGAGTTTCCTGTCGTAGACAGGTTAGAGAGGCGGAATGCACTTCGGGATTCACTATGCCAACACAATTCTACTATTCACATCGTTGCAGCCCTTTGTCTATCTCGATTTCGACAGGGGAAGGGTCATTATTGAACTCGACTTCGAAGATTGCCCGAAGAGCAGTGAGATCTTCCTGAAAATTATGAGAAGACAGTGAGTTGGATTTATGGTTGGCAGAATGACTACTTTCTTGGTTCTGTTTCACCGTTCCTATGAATCTAAAGACATTTTCATTTTATTGGAACTGTGAAACATATCCTCGAAAATAGTCTTTCCTCAAACCATAGTGGGATTATACTTAAGAGATTGCAACCAAAACATTCTTCAGGCCGATCGAACGAGAGAAGGTCGAAATGAGATACACGGAGAGATGCGATAGCTATCAGAGAATAACCATCAATTATCCCTTCGATTTCGAAAGTTGTGGGGACCAGAATAAGAAGAAGGATCCAAGGAGCCAGTGGGGAGTGATGTGGAGGCACTTGGAAAAAGATACAACAATATTCGCGCTGTCGAAAACTTCATGCGATTGGTTCTTTGGTCGCGTCGTGAAGGGCGGCGCGATTATAGAAAGTCGACCGTACGACAATTTTGTGTTGACTACATTCGGGGTTCTTGAATGATGTGGCCGTTTGTTGATAGTATCTCCAATCGGGTCAGGAAGTGCATTCCTTTTCTCTAACTCATTACCGAGCGGTTTTTCTTCAGATGCGATTTACAATCATAATGCGTTAGAGAAAATGAATGCATTTCGCGCGGAGGAGTTCTCGAGTCCTTTGTCGATTGTCGTAATAAGAGACACTATCTGACAGGAGTGAAATACTCTTTGCACAGCAAAAAGTTAACCCTATCTGAAACTTTTGTCACTGACTAAGTCGAGGACGTTGAGTTCAAAAATTCATATCTCAATATCTGAAAAAGAGTTTGAGAGGTAGGAAAAATCAACAAAGTTCGTACTCGGAAAATCTAACTTTTTTCCTATGCATCCAAACCCCATAATAGTGATTCTTGATCGTCTCGATGAGATAAGACTTTTTGCTGTTGGGACCGACTTATGAAACTCAAAACCGACGAAGTTATAGGCATGTGTTTCAGAA
>JACMIF010004959.1:0-11401 GCA_014805445.1 Diplogasteroides magnus | reverse complement strand
TACCGAGCAATTGTCTCTATCTCCATTCCAGAAAATCCAAACGCAGAATCGCCTTGTACAACGAGTATTTTTGTCTGAAAAAGGGAGTACCCATGAATAAATACTATGGCTTCTAAATAGGATAAATTGGTGCATTTCTCTTTCGTCAAGGCGAAGGCGCTGCATATAGAACGTTGAAACAACAGCACCGCGGAGAGAACACGATTCAGAAATGCACCACAGTTTTACCGAGGCCGAAAAATGTAACGAGTTTAGTTACCTGTGGAGAGTGATCTCTGCAGTAGAGGGCGGCAGCCAACGCGTATCCTTGTCCCACTCCCATCGTTCCTCAACACATCTCTATCAATTATTGGGGGGTTTAACACGATTTTGCATCTGTTCTGTCCGACCGTATTGGTGAATATTTAGTTGCTTCTGACGAAGAGCACATACAGAGGAAATGCAAACGCATTTCAAAAGTCGATCCCTTGTAGGTATGGCAGTTTATATGTGAGATCAGTTATGATTCACAGACCCTATATATTTATGTTGTATTGATAACGTGAAACATAAGTGATCTCGTGATACAAACTGCCAACCCTAATCCTTAGGTACTCAATGGCGATTGAAAGGAAATACCAACCGAATGTTCCCGCATCTAGCCTCCTCCTCGGATGGGTACTCTTCAACATTGTCCTTCCAATGTCCATGGTGTTCGCTCCCTCATTCACGACGATGACATCATTGCTCTCCGCCCATTCCGCAATCTCAAATTCAATCCTGGTCCTTCTACATATCACATCCCTATACATTTTTTTGAAGTTGAATGTGGGTACACTTTACGCGTGCAAAATGAGGGGCCAAGCGAAAAATTTCGAAAAATAAATAGAGTATGCCAATCGAAGGGGTATGGGACAAGAGCGTCTCGGATATTTATCTTTCGCCGCAGCAAAACACACTGGTTGCATTGTTGAAAAATGCGAATCATTCCATCTCTCTGCGCACTCTATCGCGCGGTCGTATCTAGAGACTACCGGGCGAGTGAGAGCGCAGGGCGACGGAATGAACTTTGGGATTCTCTCTGACTAACTGGTTGATATGCAGCGTAGTAGTTGAGTGGAGTGGTGTCATCTCTGATCATGTCATCCACTGCCCTTTTGTTCTTCTCCGCATTAGCTGTCAGAGCCGTGCTCCATTCACTCTTCCCGTCCCACTTCCAGTCTTCGCACTCCCTTAAAATCGGTAATTACCTTGACATTTTGGAATTCTCATTTCTGAAGTTCAGATTTGCAACTGCGACGTCTTGTAACTCATGTTTAGTTACAAAGCAGTCAAGGAGAGTTCCAAAATGTTACACACAGGTAACGGGAATCAGAGTTAAGTGCATTTTTCAGTCGTCTAATTTCCTCAGAGCGGTTATCTCTCTCATATGATGGAAAATCGCTCCGGGCGAATTAGACCTCTAAAATGCACTTCTGCTAGCTTCCCGTTCCATAGTCACAAATTCAAAACGTTCCGAAGTGTCACCGTACCTCAGCATAAGGGAGAGAGTCTCCCCAATGTCGCCCAGCAGAGGAACTGTCGTCTTGATGTTCTGATGGAACTCTTCCGCGCACACATCCAATTGGATCACTCTTAAACGACTCTTTGAGCGAGGTTAAAAGACCATAGCGCCACGGACATTTGCGCCGTAGTGATGAAATGGACACTTTATAATGACCACAACGGTGGCGCAAAGGTCCATGTCTTGACTTTCATCCTTACTTGACGTTCGTTTTGAATCGTGGGGGCAGACCAAAGTGGAGCATCCAATTCAAACGGGCACCAATCAGCAAGACAAGATCACACTCACGAAGGGCGTAGGATCGGGCGGCGATGACGCAACTGAAAAGGAAGAAAGTTGAGGGAAAAGGGATTGGGGGACATGGTTGGTAGTTTGACTACTTTATGGACTATGTTTCACAAAAGGTATATCCTCGGATATATAGTAGAATTGAAACATAACCATACAGTAGTCATGCTGCCAACTATAGAGGTGCCGTACTTGGAATGGTTGTCTGACACCACTCCTTTCCCGCCTGGAGTGGGTAGCCAAGGAAGTTGAGTGCGCGCTATGAACTGCTGGGACAACATGCAGCCACGCTCCGACCAGGCAGCTCCTTAAATAAATGGATTAGAGGCAGAGGCAATAACGATTTGGAGTAAAATAAGGGCGGCAGTTAGACCGCGAGATTGGTTAGGTTTCACCTAACAAGAGGTAACAAGATATCGGATCAAGCAAGAGGTAACAAGATATCGGATCAATGAAACATAACTGAAGTCTGACTATCAGCTCTAGTGCAAAACCTTTTCCGATGACGACCAGTGGTCTCTTGGCCTCCTTGAGCGCTGTGAGAGCACCGTGGATGAGAGGAATGGGAGGAGCAGAAACGGGAGGGAAGAGATCGATCTTGTCCACAACTCTGAAAATATTCATAGTGTATTACAGAATATAGATAGACTTCTGGAACGCATAAGCGATCGATTGACAATCATTCGGCAGAGGCAACTAATCGTATTTGAATCCGAGCAAGCAGAAAATATGCAAATGCGTTCCATTAGTCGAACAGTAATTGTAAGAGACAATACATACTAGGGTTTCTAATTCGGGAGTAGAGTGCATTCGTATGTTGTCTGCTTCACGAGGAGCGGTTGTCTATTGCATGAATGAGACAACCGCTCCTCCGGAAACAGACAACAGGCGAATGCACTCTACTCCCGATTTAGAAACCCTAATACATACGGTATGCTCTCCTCACTGCAAGTGTCCAGAACGACGCTGCCTGGAAGATCGATATATACTGCTCCAGGACGACCATAAAGTGCAGAACGGACGGACTTAATGGAGTAGGATAGGGGAGTGAATGGGGGAATTGATTGGGTGTCCAAATCGGAAAAAGTGAATCTTTCATTCGTCTATTCCGTTGGCACTGCTTAGAGAGATTAGACTAATAAGAGATTCTTTGAGTAATCTTTTTATCGATTTATTTGGTCAAATGTGAAGGGCACCTTTTGAACCAGGTAGGGAATCGACAGCAGTGAAGACACGCGACACACGTACTTGCAAGAGAGTCGGGCACTCTCGACCTGAGGCCACTCTTGGAATGCACCGCGTCCTTCCTGAAGGGACTCTTGAACGGAAAACATGAGGATACAGTAACCGCGTGTTAAAAAACGGTAAATTTCTCGTCATTCTTATCCGCAGAGCGATTATCTCACCTCCTTATGGAAAACCGCGCCGCGGAGAAGAATGACGTCAAATTTACCGATTTTTAACACCGAACGGTACTTGATCAACATCCGACGATCCTCCGATGCAGATCACCGGCCAGCAGTTGACCGTTGCATTAGCCAGTCCTCCGATTGCATGAAGAAGTCCGGGACCGGACACGACGAGGCAGACAACGGGTCTGTAGTGGGATAAATGCAATGACAATGAATAAGTATTATGCATCAGGGGTTACAAATCAAAAATGTGCCGCCATTCTTCGCCGTAGCGCTTTTGTGTCACTCCCTGAAGGGAAACAGCGCTGCGGAGAAGAATGGATACAAATTACCGATTTATAAATCCTGTTACATAAGTAAGTATTTGTTACATTCAGTGTGAGTAGAAGGAAGATGATACTTACTTTCTTGTTAGATATCCCATTGCTTGCGCTGCATAACACGCCTGAATTCGCATGCATCCATGTCTCTTTTATCATCACTAGGGAGCGGAATCCAAGGAGAAGTGCACATTTCTGCCGTCTCATTCCCTAGGAGCGGTTGTCTCTATCACTGGATGGACAGCCGCTCCAAGGGAATTAGACGACAATAATGTGCATTCGTGCTTCGATTCCGTTCCCTACTATTATTGTGGTAAACGGAGTTGAAAATCAGTCACTATATGTTGAGTGTGAAACCTATTCCAAATCACGGCTAAGGCTAGTGTGTGTACTCGGAATATCAAGTTGGTTTTCCACAATAATAATCACCACTCACCGCTTGTTCATTCCTACACGCGACAAACTTCATTCCTTGCGCCTGTGCGGCCATCCCCACTTCGATAATGGGAAATCCAACCACGCCAAAGACATACTCGACCCCCTGAATAGAAGAATTGATCTTTGATCTAGTGAAGATGTATGAAACACAACAGCGCCATTGACATTTGCGCCATACTGGTGAAATGGACAAGATCATTCTCTGCCTCTGTCAATTTCACCATTATGGCGCACAAGTCCAAGGCGCAGTTGGCATTCATTCAATGTATCGCTATAAAGGTTGGACACTAGACTGCGAAATCGGATATGTTTCCCCAATTATGGCTTCCGTGAAACATAACCGATCGCACAGTCTAACTACCAACTGTGACCTAGCGTACCTGGTCCTTGAGACACTTCGTGATCAGAGTGGCACCGTCCATTGTCAAGAATGAAGAATGGAGAGTAGGAGAGAGGCCGCGTGGTTACCTATACTCCGCTCGTCTTGCGTAGTTTGGACCTCCCTTGATAAGGGGAATGTTCATTTTCCAAACAACACTGTCTGTATCTAGCACTCACGAAACACTAAACACGTTGGACAGCCGGGTTGGCAGTTGTTATGCGAAATAGGTTATGTTTCATGGGAGCAATAGCTTTCTAGATATAGGATCAGGTGAAACATAACGATCAGGTTATCGAATCCTTGGGTATTCCGAGTATGGATCGCTTCAGGAAGGACGTTTCAACACATGTGTTTGCCTTTGGAATGTTCAATCATTCTACAATAAGGGCCCAAAATGATGCTTAATCGGCGGCGTAAAAGTTCGACCCTAATGATGATACTAGACAACAGTTGACTAGAAATTGAGCACAGTTGACCAAACGTTGTGCACAGCTAAAATTGAGAGATCTATCATGAGATTTTCAAGCGAATACTGTTGGAAAGGGAGCACGAAGCGATGAATGATAGTGTTTCTAAAACGGTAATGATGTGCATTTTTTCGACTTCCATTGAACAGTTATCTCTAAATGCGATGGATAACCGCTCCGAGTGGATTAGACGAATGAGAAATGGACATTGCCACCGTTTCAGAAACCCTAATGAGTGAGCAATGACTCTTGCTCGCTTCACAGTATTGTGCTACATGCAAGAGCAAACCGCTCGAATATAATGTTATATAATGTTCGTGTTGCATATTTTTCAGGCAGAGATACACGTAAAATACGCGCAAATTGAGTTCCAATGTACTATAGTTTGCGTGTTGCATACACGAACACCGTCTGTTTCTTTCTTCCCTCTTCAAACCCCATTGTCTCTCGCGGCATTTCTACCGTACATTGAATTGAATAGTCAGGGGTTTCGCGGAGGGAGTCGAAAGCATTTTTCATAATACTGTGCGAAATGGAGGATTGCTCATCCTCCAAGAGGAGAGTACATTTTTCAACGCACTCATGCTCCGTTATTGGATGATGTTTATGTAAATAGGTGCTCTTGTCGGTGGCTTTTGTCATATCTGAACGATGATCTGTGTACCGACCCTTGGTCTCCCGGTGTGCGGAGCTCTTTACTATGGTGATGATGAGGGTGAAAACACGTTTGAGGAATTCCCTCTTACTCATATTCGCCATATTGTGTGTACTCTGCGACATTGTCACTTTCTTGAATTACTTCGATCAAGAAATGAAAATTTATAGCATATTCGCTTGGCGCAGCGAAAAAAATATACAGGGTTTTAAATTTCGTTGCGCCTATGTTCGTTTTACTGTTATATACTTACTAGGGTTTCTAAGTCGGGAGTAGAGTGCATTCGTCTGTAATCTGTTTCCCGAGGAGCGGTTAGCTCATTCATGCAACA
This sequence comes from Diplogasteroides magnus, assembly GCA_014805445.1. Taxonomy (NCBI): domain Eukaryota; kingdom Metazoa; phylum Nematoda; class Chromadorea; order Rhabditida; family Diplogasteroididae; genus Diplogasteroides; species Diplogasteroides magnus. The sequence continues at coordinate 5,565 of JACMIF010004959.1, read as the reverse complement.
GACAACCGCTCCGCGTGAATCAGACAAGAGACGAATGCACTCTACTCCCGAATTAGAAACCCTAATACTACCAGAGTTGGCGGAATGACTAAAATAGTGCATTAATTCTCCCAGTGCTCTCTGTCGTGCTGTCGTCGTGTCTGGCGCATAGGAACGGCCACACGATGGAGAGCATATAGAGACGGAATGCACTATTTTAGTCATTCTGCCAACCCTGATGCTTACATAATAGCCAATGTACCCTAGGATAAGAAACATCTACTGCTGCTCTTGGATTGCCGCTAGATTAGGGTGTCGCTCATGGGACCGCTCCCGAGAGTCCCGGCTAGGAATGAATGAGGCCGCCTCGCTCCCGGGAGCAAGAGAAAATGGTGGGATTCCCACGTTAAATGGGAATCCCATTTAACTTTGCATAAGATCTGGCTCGTATTATGAATACGGCTAGAGTCATAAAACATTGAAGACCACAACAGAAGTGCCACATGAAGTTACCTTCACCCGCATTTAAAGATCCTTATCTGCTTTCGACAGAGTTGCCCGCCCTTCGATTTGCGCTCCGTAACTTGCTGAGAAAGGGTTAAGAAGTAACTGTCTTATTTTCTAGTCCGTATTTTCCATTGGTTCCGTGCATTTCATTATGATTGTAAAAGGATATTGTAACCATTTATTGAATACACCTACACCCTGTGAATTTTTTCCCGTTCTCGCCTCTTCGAGCAACCTTCCGAGGATAATCAAGTTATTTTTTGTAGATTGAAATAGCGCTCGTCAGTATGAGCTCGGAGAAGTCGGGATCAAATCAGGTGCGTGCTTTGCTCTTCTCAGTCCCTTTTAGGCTGTAATAGCAAGCAAATCCCCGGGAAATTAGATAATGATGGTCTTAAATATTTGATCATTTCCAGAAAACTTCCTACGCACAGTACCGAGCTACCGATTGCTTCTACAATCTCACTATAGATGAACGTATCAACAACTTTAAGGTTTGATTTCATCTTTTGTCTTTATTGTTTATGGAAGGATTTTTAAAAATTAATTCAGAAATTGGCGGAAATGCCGATGGCTCAGATATATAGGTGAGGTATTATTCCCTTCATAAAAATAAAATCGTCGACTAGTTACTAGGGGTTCGAAATTGGAAAATTTATCATCGTTTTATTCCGGAGCGCGATTGTCTCACGCCTCTGATAAATAGACCGTCGCGCTGCGGAGAAGAACGATAAATAACAACTTTACCTTTTTAGAATCCCTAATATTTACTGCTCAAAAATAATAATCAAAAACAACAATTTAATTAAAAATGTTTTCAAAATATTTTTTCTATCAGAGTTTACTACGGCTGGATGCAGCTGCCACTGAGCATACTCGGTTTCGTCGTCACTGTCGTGTTCATAATCTCAGTGTACGAGGCGATACGAAAACATTATGTGTCCAGGAAGTGAGTTTGATCATCTTCATTTCAATATGCCAAAATGATCGCTTCTACAATCATAAAACATGCTTGTTCGTTGAGAATGAATGAACAATGAGAATGAAGTAATGCATTCTTCAATAACGAGACGCCCACAGTAGGGTGGGTGGTCCAGACAGTTCTAACCTCCCCATTATCATCCGAGCGGTTGCATCTCAACACCATAGAGAGAAAGCTAGGAGAAGATTGGGGAGGTTTGAATTGTCTGGTCCATCAACCCTAGTCTACAGTATTATACGTCCTAACTGAACTGTTGCTCTACCATATATATCACGCATTTGAAACATACTCCGTGACGAAATAGCACGTAAAAACAAGAGACCAGGGTGGTATCCAGTTGTGCGATGCGTACTAGGAATAACAGTTCAGATAGGATGCATAATAAACCATGCTTCGTTCATCGGAAATGACATTGCCAAGGATGGAGAAAGCAATACTCGTATTTCTCCTGTTTTCCTCTGCAGATGCTACGTCCTTCTCCTGAATCGTTCGATCGGCGATCTCTTCACGTGTACAATGTATCTCACTTGTTGTGCTTACTGTCTGCTGGCAAGGGAGGTCAAGTGAGTTGTTATTTCCTCGCCTTTACTATAGAACTCAATCAATGCCAAAGTGCATCCAATCCCCCATTGACTTGTGCTCTCTCATAGTGTGGGGGTAGGGAGTACGTTATTGACAGCCGTTCATTTCTAGCCGTCTAATTTCACTCAGAGCGGTCGTCTATCACTTCGCAGAGACGACCGCTAGAAATGAAGTTAGACGCGTGGAAATGAACGGCTGTCAATAACGTACTCCCTACGCCCCCACACTACTCTCTCCCATGGAATAGTGAACAGTTCAATAGAGATTACACAAATGACTAGGGTTTCTGAATAGTAAAGTGCATTTCTATTTTGTCTGATCCATTCGGAGCCGCTATCTGTCAAACGTAGACACAACCGCCCCGCGAAGATTATAAGAATGCGAAATGCACTTTACTCCCGATTTAGAAACCGTACAAGTGACTACTTCAGTCATTCTTTTTCCGCCATGGCTATTATTCATGTAAATGGAATTGAAAGTCAGTCTCTATATGCTCAGCGCGAAACCTATTCAAGATCATAGTTTATGGTTGGAGAAACGACGAAATGGCAACGCAAATGTGAGAGAGCGTAGGACGAAATTGAGAGAGGGTTCGTACTCGGTATTTCAAACTGGTTTATATGAATACTAATCACGATCATTTCAGCCGAAATGTCATGGCAGCATTCGATATCTTCATGTCCGGCACGTTTTGGAGCGATATGGTCTCGTAAGCGCCGAAATTTCGTTATTATTGTTTCTTTATCTTATTGTTGTTCCGTCAGGCGAGTAGAGCTAAATTCTCGAATATCGTAAATATTTGCTCTCGTGGAAAGCAAAACTAATGGATGCACATATTTATCTCTATGTTTAGTTACGTCGCCCTTTCCCTGCTCAAACTCTTCGCAGTAGCACGTCCATTCGAATATAGGCAGCACGTGACGATGAAAAAATGCGTTTACCTCATCATCGGAAGGTCTGATCCATTTTACGATGAATATTTGGGTAATGTTACCTAAAACATGTAAATGTTGTGGCTCCTGTACATGCGAAACCAGTCCAAATGCACGGGTGGAGGTCAGAGAAACGACGAAAAAGTACGTAAAAATGAGACATCAGGGTGGCATCCAGGTGTGAGGCGCGTACTAGGAATAACAGTTCAGATGGGATCCATAATACGGCATTGAAGATTTTGACTCGTTTTTGATGGCCATTTCTGCGTGTGAGCTCATGATGCAGACGTGTATTCAATTCAAACTTCAGAGAAATTGCAATTTTTTTCCAAGGCTTGTTGGGAATTTCCCAGAAATTACCAGTTTTAGCTAGTGTGTCGCTTTCGGGTATTTATTGACAGCCGGCCATTTCAAGTCGTCTAAGTTCACTCGTAGCGGTCGCCTCTGCGAAGTGAAAGACGACCGCTAGGACTGAAGTTAGACGGCAAGGAGGTGACCGACTGTCAATAAATACCCGAAAGCGACACCCTAGTTTTAGCATCTATCTACTAATTTCAGCTGGATCGTATTCATTCTAATTGTAACGTACGCACTCGCCATGTATGCCTTTACAATAGTAAATTTATTTTCTTAATAATTTTCAAGAATTCAATTTCAGATGCCAAGTTTAAGCGCATGGAGCGGGTGCAAATACGAAACTTGCATACGGTTTGTGCTAGGGTTTCTAAAACGGTAATAAAGTGCATTTCTCATTCGTCTAATCTCCGAGGAACGGCTGTCTCTGCGTTCGATATATTCATATAACCGCTCCGACTGGATTAGACGAATGAGAAATGCATTTTATTACCATTTTCTAAAGATTCTAAAGAATCCCTAGTTTGTGCTAATGCAAATTCATTTTCCCGGGCGTTTTCCTATGTTTACATTTTCGAATACCAAAATGTTTTCATTTCAAATGCTTCAATAATGAAATATTGTATTTCGCAAATACCTAGAATTCCGGCTCCTGTTGTTAGTGAGACCTATTATATTACGATTCTTAAAATCGGTTGTGGACTGCATTTATCATTCGTCTAGTACACTCGGGCGCGATTATTTGTCGAAAGATATGAGATTACCGTTCCGGATTTGTTAGACGAATGAGAAATGCACGTTACTACTAGGGTTTCTAAATCGGTATTCATATTCATTTCTGATACATCCATTCTCCACGGAGCCGTTGCCTCTACGAGTGATAGAGAACCGCTCCGTGGAGAATGGAAGAGCCAGAAATGATTTTTAATGCCGGTTTTGAAAACCTAGTAACTACCGTTTTAGAAACCCTAACTCCCATCGAGTTCAGCTTCTTCTACCGCTCTCGGCACGTGCTCACTATAATTTTATACTTCACAACAGTCATCGTTTTCCTCTTGACGAGTGCGTCAAATATTTATTGCGACTTCTAGAATGGATAGGGACGAGTGATCGCATTATGGAACGTTATTGACAGCCGCTCATTTCTAGCCCTCTGACAATAAGTTCACTCATTTCAGTCGTCTAACTTCATCCGCTAGGAATGAAGTTAGACGACTGAAATAAACGGCTGTCAATAGCGTTCCATAATGTGATCCCTAATAGGGAGACTTCATAACTTTCTCTCTACCTTATCGGTCGTTGCTGGAAGTATTTTCGAAATTTTTTTGTGCCAGTACCGTGCATTGATCCCAGGAACGCAAAACAATTTATACTGAGCAGCGAAAATACTGAAAACGGCAGTAAACCGGTTGTCGCAAAGTTCTGAAATGTCCAGTTACGAGATGGTAGTTACTAGTGAAGGCAGAATGAGTGGGAGAAGTGCATTCCTTCCCTCTAGGTATGTCTCGTTCAACCGATCGTATCTATTCACCAGACACGACCGATTGATCGAGGCGCAGAGAGATGGAATGCACTTCTCCCACTCATACTGCCTTCACTACTAGTTACCAAATGTCCCTATCCCTCCAAGAACATACACACACACAATAGGGTGTCGCATTCGAGAATAAAGTGCACCACGGTTCTCTGTTCACCACGGCGCACCTTTCCAAATTACGGCGCAAATGTCCACGGCGCTTCTGTCACTATTAAGGAGTTCAGTTCTGCTGGTCAAACGTGCGCAACGTTTCGTGAGTTCGTTCAGAAAGGAGAATCGCGAGACTCGGCCCTCTGCAAGGGTAAGTATTAAGGTTTATTTTCGAAGCCAAGATATATTTAGTTGTCTTCATTTCCACTGTGGAGACTCGCTCTCAACGTTTCCACCTTCGGCTGTCTTTATCTATTCTACGTCATATGGTGGGCATTATGCAAAGCCTTTTGACTAAGTAGAGTTCCTAATTCGACAGCAAAGTGCATATCTCATTCGTCTAAAAAAATCCCATTCGGGCCTGTTGTCTATCGCTCGCAGAGACATTCGTTTAGGGGAGATTAGACGAATGAGAAAAGCAGTTCAGCACCGAATTGAAGAAGCCGTAAAGGGAGATTTATTTGCATGCACTTTTGGATATCAGTCTCTCCAATTCCCTTACTCTCTCGTTGTCAGAGTAGACCGCTCTGACGACGGGAAAG
>JACMIF010004958.1:0-11403 GCA_014805445.1 Diplogasteroides magnus | reverse complement strand
CAGACTCATAGTCCATGATGACATAGGTGACCATACCTAAAACGAGTTCCTCGCTAGCGAACACCACCTAATGAACCAATGTGACAAGACTTATGCAACAACCTAATAAAAATATCGAAATACAATATCGAAAAAATATCGAAATTTTTTAATGAGGGATCGAGGTGGGAAAGTGTGACTTGAATGTTGGTGAACTACAGCAAACGCTTATGCAACGTCACTCACGTCTTGATAGTGTAATTTTCCTCAGGAGGTTCGCTCTGTGCACTAGGGACCCAAAGAGTGGATGACCCTGTGTCCACCTGGACCTGGAAAATGATCGCGTGATTTATATGTATTCATTACGAAAGACCTGGAAGGTCTGAGGGGGCGTTCCGATGGTGATGTTTCCAATGTAAATGTTATCATCGTAGTCGTTGACCTTGAAAACAATATTCAAGAGATACGATGTTTTCCCTAATCTACGAAAATAGTGGATATTAAGGCATTGGAAAAATTCAAGGTTTGCTGGTTGTGCTCTTAGTAACTCTCTGATGATAATGAGCGAGCATCACTGTGTAAGTCTCTGTTCAAAGCGCTTCGTTCTCTCAGCATACCCTCTGCGGGATTCCAGCCATGTTGCGATTGGCGCGAAGCCTTGCGGCAGCCTTATTTGCCTGGTACTTGGTCCACGCATCGCCACCTTCTTTCTGAAGCTGCTGCTTGATAGAGATCTGAATTGCGCTTCTTTCTCTGCTACATGCAGCGTTTCCCCACCCTCCTGGAAAGCAGGGTCTGATGGACTGCTCCCAGTGTGACGGCCGCCAGGCCAACAAGAAGGAGAAGAGTACGCATCCCTCCTGGAACAATATCGTTACCCGAAAGTCGCTCTATGTGCTAAAGAACAAAGACCGAATGGGCGCAAAGCTGGACAGTCTTATCGTATTCAGCATTTTATAGGGGCCGCTTCGGATTATAAGGCGTGTCTATGAATTAGGAGACTGATTAGGAAAGACCGATTGGAGTTGTAAATCGCGCACAGGTTTGGTCCATTGTTTCTCACCAAACCTGATATTTATTATTGATTAGGGCCTTTATGCGAGTACGACACTGTCTGACTGATGACGAATCCGAAATGAGGACAACAGACTTTCCATACTGATGACTAGTGAACATCGATGCAATAATTTGTCAACGAGTGGCTCATTAATTACTAGTGAAAATAAGGCAGGTACTCGGAATAATCCCTCGTTTTGAGTAAGCCACTAGAAGTTGTGCATAGGGTGGGGCATTCGGTTCCAATTCCTTCCACTTTTTGCGAATCCTGTACTCCCTAGCGGTCGGTGTGAGTGAAACCGCACGACCGAGTTAACTCCCAAAAATGAGTGAGATTGGAACCGCTGAGGGAGTGGATTCGCATGCGAATCCACTCCGGAGTTGGTAGTATGCGAATCCACTCGGAAACGCAGGGATTCGCAGGAATAGCATAGAACCGCAACCCCTACAAAGTAAATGTGGCGCAATTTTAAGTCTCAATGTCGGCGAAACATGTTGAAATTTTCGCCGTGGGCACAACTTTTAATGCTCTATCTGATTTCCTTCTCAGACCGATTTTGTAGCGGTGAAGATAGCTTCTCTACCAGATGATGTTGTGTTAAACTCACAACAAAAGATCACACGAAATATAACCCAAGCATCGGCTGAACGTTCACTCACTATCGCTGACTCTTATCCGAAATTATATCTGCCTGTCGTGTCCTTTGCCCTTCTGACTTTACATCACAAACTAGGAAGAGGGTGTGTCTTTATATGACGGTTATGATCCTTTGATGTCTAGTGGAATGCGGATTAGGTGAAGTTGTGGATTAACGCAGCATCGCACTCATTTCGAGACCACAATCACAAAACTACAGATGGTGACGCCCGTTTTGTAGCCTTTGCGAACATTTTGAGATGCCTAGTCCTCTTTAGCTTTACTGACATGGGCCCCTCACCCCATGGGCCATCGAGTGTCGGTATTCATACCTGAATTGGAGACAATCATCCGCTGAAAACAACTTTATAACAGCCAAATACGTACCGCAAAAAATTATTACCTTCACGAAAATAAATCAAATCTTATGAAATGGCGGAGGGCCTAACTTTCAAAAGTGCCGGCCACCCCAATCTCCGGCAGTTGCCTCCATCGGATATGCAACACCCAAGTGACAAAAACCGAAGCATGACATAGGGTTGGTGGTCGGGGGTGGAGGAAAAACGGAGGGCCTAACTTTCCGAAAGGTGGTTAGGGCCAAAAATGGAGAGACTTGAGGTTTCCGAGAAGATTATCATCATCTCCGACACTAACGCAGAAAATTTTCTGTGGCCATATCACAATAGCTCTTCCATTGAACGCCCTCGTTGCAAGCCTTCATCCCGATAAGAAAGGTCCAAGGAGTAAAGGTGACTCGATAGTTCCCATCTGTATATTAATGCCATTACATGTGCTCCACCATTTGGCTGATAGCCATTTCATCAACGTCATTTATACAGTGCTCTCGCACATTGGCCACAAGCCGAAACAACGAAATTATTTGCATTTCCTTGCATGAATCGGCCGATGGCCGACACGTGCAAGGTGTTAAATAACAGCCACAATTGCCTTTTCTTCTACAAAATACAATACTTAAAATGCATGCAACAAACATTTGCAAATATTATGAGCACGATAGCAGAAGATACTTCTATCCGTGTAATGAGAGTCGGCAACACAATGGCCAACAGCCAATATGAAAATTGACACTCGGTGTCGCACCGCACAATTGGACAGCGTCCAACATGCAATGCACGCTGAAAACGACGATTTCAAATTGGACGACGTCCAATTCAAAATTCGGACCAACTTTGAGGTTTTCATAGATTTTGCAGTCTTATATGCAGCCCAGCCCTCTTCGCCACCTCTAGATTGTGAGCCTTGAGCTCAGCGATGATCTCCTTTGACAACGTGGCCTTGTAAGCGACTACCTGAATGGAATGTCACTTGACTGTTTTGCGCTCTAGTGTTTGTTGAGAACAACCTTCATTGTAATGCTAGTGAATAGCCAACCTTTTAAGTCTACCGATCAAGGGTTCAAAAGCGGTAAATTTATCATCGTTCATCTGCGCCGCGGTGTTGTATGTGACGAAGTGAGAGAAGCCCGCGACGGTGAAGAATTACGACAGATTTACTGATTTTGAACCCCCACCACCGATTCAAAAATAAGCAGGAAAAAGTACCTTCGCGTTAACAGCGACTACGTCAAGACTATCGTCGTGCACGAATTCAGCGATCTGAATATTGCAAAAATCCATAAAGATTTTTCATAAACAAAGGTTTTAATACTGTAGAACAGTGCGGTTGTGTAAATGAATCACTTTCTTCGCTGGTCCTTGGGCAGAAGGGCTGAGCTGATTGAGTAGTTCATCCCTCTCATTAGGATTTGCCTGAACAATTGAGGCTGGAGTGGTAGGTATGACGATACTGTCGGGAAGTATTCCCGTCTGGATATTTCTTTACTTTCATCGGGATGTCACTTTTATCTAACTTCGTACTCACAAACACATCAGCATTCCTATACCTTCCACTCTACGCGAAGCCTATTATGAAGTATTTCAAATAGCGAAATTAGAGGTAGTTCAGATCCCTGGAGCATCACAAGTGCGTTATGAAAATATATTTTCGCCATCATTCCTCGTCCCAACAGCAAAACTGTGGCAAAATGTCACGGCGATCTTGTCCAATATTATTCGCAATGATAAACCTTGAAGTAGTCACGTGCCCGCTGGAGAAACTCGTCAGGATAAACCATCGCAACGGAAATTCAGACGTCGTGCAATCGCGATTCAAAGTCCGGCTTAAATAACCACGATGAGGACTGATTCGTTCGAGTGTTTCGAAGGAGAGAGAAACGGAAGACGGAAAAGTGAGAGTACCGTTCACGGTTGGCAGAACGACTAAAATAGTGCATTCCACCTCTCTGTGCTCTCGTGCGGTCGTCCCTATGCGCCAGACACGACCGCACGATGGAGAGTACAGAGAGGCGGAATGCACTATTTTAGTCATTCTGCCAATCTTGGTTCCGTTGTATCCTCACACAAGTGCACAACACATTGCATTCAAAGTGTGTTTCAGTTAGAAATAGACTTTTGGAACAAAGTGCTAGCTCTTAATTCACTAATTCGATGCTAATCATCCGTAGGGAATCGTCATGAATAAGAGTGCTATGTTGTATTTTTGTTACACGTATCGATCCCTAGTCTCCAGAGATTGTACCTTTTGTAGGCCTGAACTCTTCACTCATTTTCCAATATTAAATCAAACGTTTGGATTTCCCGTTCGATTAATCCCGGCGGATAGCTTTTTCGCATCATTCACATGGAAGGGTCAGGGATACGGGACTCTGTAGTAGTAACCGGAACAGGCGGCAGTACATGTATTCCTACAATAAGAAGGGAGAGGGCGACGGTCGTGCACAAAAATACACATTTTGATCTGCGCCGTTGAGCGTAGGTATGTGCAGTTTTTCCTTGTTTCTGTGTCATCGGCGTTCATCGTGAAAGTTCAACAGAGAGAGGTCGAATTTGTTTAAGTGGGGGAAGGGGTAGTTAGTAGGGTGGACAAAGGAAGCATGTAAGGAAGACATTTAGAAAAAAGCGCAAGAATGAAAGAGCCCCAGATCATTCCTCAGTATTCTCGCTTTCCTTCCAACGAAATCTGACTCCTTTCCCCTCTCCCAACAGCAGAATCACAAGAACGCCAGCTCGAGGAGTTTTCATCTTCTCTGAGCCATCCATGGAGTAGCGCGAGGTGCTTCCTGGGGTCGTTGACACTTCGTGGGGACACAATTCACGAATGTTTACCATCTATCTCGCTGGGCCCAGTTGGTATGATCTGTTCACCACTCTCCTTCACTCCATCGTTTATCATGTGCTGGATCATGAAGACATTTTCACTAATGTATTAAAAACAAGCAGAATGCCATTTTTTTCTTTCCTATAGTTCCCTTGGAGCGGATACATGTGAAAGAGAACCGCTCCGAAGCAATTAGACGACAGAAAAATACGATTCTGTTTGCCTTCCATCCCTCAATTATGACGTCACAGTAAGATACTCTCTTCTCCCGTGAGAAAATCCGTGCTGTTCGTATCATGTAAACCAGCTTGGTTTGCATGAATAACAAACGAAGTGTTGATTAGGCAACGACTTATGGAACGTTTATCGTCCGAGCACACCGGTGAGTCATTCTCTCTCGCTCATCATAGACGACCGGTCGAATGAGTGCACAGACAAAAGCCGTTCAAAAGTCGTTCCCTAGTGTTGATTGTTCCGATTACTTCCTCGCATACAACTTTTTGTAGTAACATAACAAGCATTGTCACTAGTGTGGAGTAGTCGATCCCATTAGCAAAAATACACTACATTTAGCGCCTGCGTCTTTCATTTCCTCTCGTCTTGCGCGACCGTTTTATCCATTGGGGATTGAGGGGGATTGACGATCGGCTTCCCAGAAAAGCCCATGCCTACTTCCAGGAAAAATCAGAATTTAATTCGAAGGTTCCCACCTGGTGCCGCCAACCTCGATTTTAGCTCTATGTGAAAAATAATGTCTCTTACTTCTATTGGCAACGTCTAAATTCGAACAGAGGGCAAATGGCGATGCCTGCCATAGTGGAGGTTCATGGGCTGTCTGAGAATGAGGAATCGCTTCTCCTATCCTATTATAGGAGTTCAGGCATGTGACGATAAAATTTAGATAGATAATATATATTTTCCTAAGGTGCCATTTCCATTCCCTTCTGCGTTTTTGTTCTGGTTGGAATTATTAGAGACAACCAGAATGTGTTTTTCAACGGCTGTATGGCATTTATTCAGGTAACAACTCATCATGCATATTTTATATGTTTCGTTCAGCTGGGAGACATTGCACTTGCGATCATATTCACGTTAGCTGCACCAGTTTTGGTGTCTTCTGACAAGCATTCTGTCTGAGACCCCCACGAAATTGGATGGAATGACTATGTGGGATCGAAAGGTGTCCGTTAGAGCTTCTCATTCAGCTATTAACATCTTTTGGGTTTTAGACGGTATTCGAGAAAAATCAGTGTGAAATTTGTACGTGGTTAAGCAATCGACTATGCTGATGATAGTCGGCGAGTTGCACTAGTTCATGCTCAGCTGCATGGAACTACTAGTGGATAAGGCGCTTACCTCATATTTTACATAGCCGGGTTCGATCCCCACTATGCGACAATTTTCTTTTGCATTTTTTATTCAACGTATTCATTCATGTATACGTTGTGTATATACATTTTACAACTGATGTGTTTATGTTTTCCATCAAATCAAAGGATGAAAATGCATGCGCTCTTATTGCATTTGTTGTTGTCCTCATATTCAGTGAGGACTCCTCACTGCGATGAGCTGTTCTGCTTCAATTGCTTTTTGTAGCCCTTCACAGGTGCTAGACCAGTCTATTAGCTCATAATAAGTTGTTCACATGAAAGAATACGTTGAATAAAAAGCACGCTCTATACTACATGGGATGGTTCGCGGGGTGCAATGTCAACGTTATTCTGGTATCATTATCTAAAGACAAAGTCTCCACTTGCCACTTTCTCAGCGTTTTCCAAGATAGAGCGTGAAATGAAATCGCTTGCATTTTGCCCGGTTTGAACTGTATTCTTGTTGACTTTCAATAAACGTGCAATTATTCGCCACCGACTGTGGGAATCATTGTAAACTAAGATTACCGATCGTTTTTTTAGGAAATGATATTTGTTTTAGGCATTGATACACATTTGCTATGCTCAGTCAGCGTCAGCATCTGCGTACGCACTTTTTCATCGTTATCAGGTGATATAATCAAATAGGTATCTGTCAACGATCACTATTGAGGCCATTTTGCCTCCCCTTTCCTCCAAGCGAATCAAGAGCACTCATGTTGTCGTTAGTTTATGTGTTATGTTCAACGTTTTTATGAGCAGTGGAGCGGGCATTCTATACGCAGCGACTTCTCCGTTGGAAAATGAGGCGGGTTTTGCAGTTATTTCTAAATTACTCAGCGAGAACACAAGTCTTTTTAAGAAAATACCTATCGGCAAGGAGTGGATCTTAGATAAGAGACACTTTTTCGATCTATCTACAAATGAGAGACTACTGTGGTTGTATTTCACAGTCGTAATCGCATTAAAAATTTTCTTGGAAAGAACCTCATTTATCGTCTATAAAACTGTAAATTGTATGGTTGGCATTAATATGAAACTTGAATGATAACCGATGAAGTAGTCAAACTGTCAACCATAGTGCATTGGTTGGAATCAGTAATGATTGTCAGACAAATCAAGTTTTTTGGTGTTCGGGGGACTTTATTCATAGTGGACGGTAGAGGTCATACAAATCTGGAGAATAACAAGTGCACTATGGACATTTACGCCATAATGGTTAAAATGAACCGTATAATTATCTCCATTCTGACGGCGCAACTGTCCGTGGCGCAATTGTCTTTCTTTCTGCATGCCATACAACTAATGCGAGATTATTACTCAATAACAATGCAGCGTCTACGTACATGGTGATAGCAGCGACTCTTTCTACGTTGATTCTCCGCGGTGTTCGGGGACTGAAGATTACCGTTTCCCAATCGACACGATTTCATAGGAGTGCGGCGATTTCTGCCATCTTACAGGTACTTTCACTAGATGTTCTATAAAATAACGTCAACCACAGCTGATTATTCCTATGGCCTCTATTATTGTTCCGTTATTGATGATCATCTATGGCATGTTGAGGAAGCAGCGGGGACGAAATTGCAAGTGTTACACGTATTTGTTTGCTAAAGCAATAGTTTGAGCAATAGATTTTTAAGAGTATGTTTTCAGTCATCGGATCGCTCGGTTTCGCTCTGCTTAACACCCATGGAATTCTGACTTCGATAACACTCATCGCCACTTCGCCAGTATATCGAAATACTGTTAGAACGATGATGCCATGCGCATTCAAATCCGCCACACGTTTATCAAGCAGAACAGCAAATTGACTATTTTCCACGTATTATTAGGTTGCTCGGAAAGTAACCATGTATTTATTTGAACAATCATATCTTGTCGGGACGAATGGCACGACCAAGGGACATGACACATGGTGGGGGTCATGCCCTGCTCCTAGCCGACTCCACTCCCCCTCCCTATCCGCAGTGACTCCGGCGCGATTGTTCAAATTTGCCAAATCCATGATTTTCGGACCCTCCTTTTGAATTTTTGGCCGCATTTTTCGTGAACTTAGAATCCAACCATCAACTGATTATTGTAGGCAAGTGAAATCCAGACATGCCTGGTTAGCCGATTGCACAAATGAATTTTTTTCACAGAGTTATGGTCGAAAGACCAAGACGTCGAAGCTCTAAAAAAGCGTCAAAATGCAGCTAGCCATTTATGCTTGACAGAATAATCGTAAAATAACAGGAGTATCAAAACAGTGATTTGAGAACTTAAAAGAGTCGGAATGACCCAAGAAATGATTTTTTTCAGAAATACCAAAATTTGCATACCCAAAAATCACATTTTTGACCATGATGACTTCCCCAGTTCGAGCAGCTCGCGTCGTTGTGCATTCGATTCTCAACGGTGGACACAACATCACAATTTGCCGTAATTGTTCATTGTTCTGATTCTATCGTTATATCTCGGCTAGTATGGGTTTCTCAAAGGACAAAAAACCGTTATGCACTATTGAATGAGTACAATGCAATTCGTAAAACAATAGAGATCCGCTAACAAGGCAGAGAAGAAGATGAAAATGAAGTAGTTATGCATTCAAGAATGAGGCTGTCATACTGGATATTTCTGACTTTGTTTACTGTTGCTTCGTAGGTGCATATTTTTTAGGCTTTTAGGATTTGGTGGATCCAAAAATCAGAATTATTAGAGAAAATGACGATAATAAGTACGGTAATATGATAATGACGATCATAGTGTAGTGCAAATACTATTGCTCGCAATTATTCATATATTCTAGGGTTTCAAAAACGGAAGTAAGATGTATTCGTCCATTTTCTAATTTAACAGAGACGGTAGTCTCACTCCAATGATAGACAACCGCTCCACGAAATTTTAATCAGAGATGCATGCACTCTACTACCGTTTTAGAAGCCGCAATTAATACATGGTGATAGCGGAGACATTCGAGGGTTTGGCTGATATATTTGACCTGGCTGAGAGACTCTGCTCCCCTGAGGCCAGTGGTTTAGCGAAGAGCGTGGTCTGCGAGTGAACGGTAAGGATTCGACGACGAAGGGGCTCTATCATACGCACGGGAAGGATCGAGAGGTATATCTTCACGAATTCGCGCCTTAAATACAGTATTTTTATATACAAAAAGTTGAGGAAAATATCTAAAAATTATGGAGAAATTCTACTTTTCGCACGCTCTTCGTCAATCACAGCCATTTCCATAGTTTCATCTTGCCCATTAACATTTGCATCATAAAATTGAATAACCTGAATGTTCCGTTCATGACTGCGGACAGAAGAAACACGACGAATTTGGATACCAGAGTAGCGAGATCGACCACGGGGCTCAGGTAGGGTCTCATGAAGACGAGCTCTGGGTCAATTCCTAAAGAATTTGCAGTGACTTTTTATTGATATACTATTTCAGTACAACGTTATTTGCTGTCACATCATTTATGAATAAATGTAAAATATATGTACGAATAAATAAATACACATAATTCCCCACTTTTATAAACTGGTGAAACATATAAATGAAGTTTTACTCATCATAGCTCAAGGCCAGTCCACCGAGTGGAAGAAGCACAACCATTGTGGCTCCAGCGATAGCCATGAGGAAGCGATTGGTTCGTTTCATCTACAAATCAATGCATTAGGAATTCAATATCAGTAGCAACGTGCATTTTTGATGGTGCAAATGAGTAAGTGTATTCGTTATTAGCTGTTTCTCAAAACCTTTTATCTTACAGGTGAAACCCATGCAAAATAACGGCTGGATGTCATAGATTCGACGAAATAGCACGCAAAATAGGAAATTGGTCATTGGTCAAAAACGAAACGAAAGTACAGGGCGCAACAGTTGTATTTTCCATGCATTGTTTTGCAATAAAGTTCTGATATTTTTACATATTTTTTACGGCAAAGCTTTTGAAAAAATCACTCGCGCACCGTTGATATTTGATATGATTTTTTCACCTGTCCACTATTATCCTCGCTCGATGTGTTCGTATTCTTCATCTTATCCGCCTGCTTCCGGGCCTCATTTACGAATCGAACGATGGGAATGACAAGGGCGAAGACGGTGAGTGAGGGGAGGAGGTTGTACCCCATGGCTGGAAAAAGACTTTACAGTTTATGCTGCTGCATCCCCCAAAGCTCCGGAATATCGGATTACATAATACATAACTCGCAGCTTTCATTCCCTTATATACAGTCTGGCTCATAAGTTTGGAAACGCTTCGTTTTTTGACCATAACTTTGTTCAAAATGGTCGAATCTCCATGAAATTTTTTTGGGAGTTGCCTACGTAAAGCCTTATAAAAACTATTAATAACGTGGACCAGTCGCGCATGGAGGCCGAGATACATGGGGGCCGAACCGACATGGGGGCCGAAAGTTTTGCCATTTTGTCCTCAGGTAAGATGCATGTACCAAAAAATTAATGTAGATACTACCCACACAGAGGACCTTAGAACCGCTAAGTATGGAATTTTATATCGCTTCCTCTTTGCAGGAAAAATCCCCGAAAATGACCCCTCTTTTCGATTTTTCGACCGCCCTGGACAGAGGCAAAGGAAAAATGACTATCTAAGTAGCCGATAATTATACTGGGGTTGTCGGACAACTTCCCTGAAAATTTCAGGAGCTTAGCTCTTCATCTGGCAAAAATAGCTGTTTTGGGGAGGCTGTTTTTGGGGCACTTTTCAGACGTCCGCAACGTTGATGCCGACAGTAGCTGATCTATCGCAAGTTGAACATTTATGGCCAAGTGGCCCCAATAGCCACAGCCAACACCACAACAATATAGCTCCACTATCGTGTCCTCTGGAATTTTTTTCGTGGTCTTGGTTCACCAAAATTAAAGTACCATGATACTATCATGGTGATTTTGACATGGTAAATGGTCAAAATCACCATGACCCGGGGTTCATGATGCGAAAAAATTTTGATCAAGGATCGGCATGGGTATATTTTTTTTGAAGTGTCCACCACATGTGGTGATTGTATCCTCTATCGCTATTGGCGCTGAAAAATGGGGTCGCCCTGAGCAATATTTTCTCGAACGCAGACATCTCGAGATGTTTGAATGACCATAACTCGCTTCAAAGTCGATATTGTGAGCTGGCAAACCCACCAAAATTAATCATTTTCAAAGGAGAATTTTATGAGATGTTAAAA